>LR544481.1:0-40061 GCA_900536305.3 Caenorhabditis sp. 40 LS-2015
CCCCCCCCCCTCTCTCTGTACTATTAGCCAACACCCATCACTGTTTCTCTCTCATTTTCGTGACCCTTGAAATCGGACACTCTTCGTTCGTCAAATAGAGAGAGAGAGAGAGAGAGAGACAGTAGTAAATCTCATAATAAGGACGGTGTGAAAAATAAGAAGATTTTGTGTACCTAATAGCCGAGGGCTCATTTACACTATTTGGTCAGTGTGAATGACCAACACGTATACAGTAACCCGAGGGAATTATCGAAGGAAAAAGTGATGGCCTAGGAATCCCTTGGTTGGGGTTTTCTAGGCCATCACTTGGATACTTTGACAGTGATGGTCTAGACCTCACTCGCAGGGGTTTGACCTGGTTTTCTTTGTGTTGAGTTTTCTAGATCATTTGGTCTAGATGTCCCCGACGGTTTTCAACCCCGCAGATTTCAAAAATCCCACTTATTTTCCTCCCATGCTTATGAAAAACACAGAAATAAGGCCTCAAACCTACCTATCGCTGATGATGGTGATCCCTGATTCGTCAAGTCTGAGGAGGAGCTGAGAAGCGAGTTGGATAGTTCGGGCAGTAATAATAGTGATGGGAGTAGGAGTATGTGCATTCTTTTTTTTCGAGGGGGAGGTCGATCTGAAAATGAAAATTATGGGTAATGGAGAAATGGAGACACAGAGGGAAAGAGGAACAGAGGGGATATGGGGAATAGATGGATTGAGATTTTTTGACGATTAACTTTGAGCAGTTGAAAGAGTATGTTCCAGTCACTCGATTTCTATGAAACTTAGTAAATGTATTAAACAACTCTAGATCTTCATTTTTGTAGTTGGCAACTTTTCACGGAAACTGCTGTGAAGAGAGTTATGTCGCGTTGAAGATCATTGGTCAGAAGGAGTTCTAAGTTTTGATGTCGCGTGACTATAACTCACTTCACAGCTATTTTCGTGAAAAGTTGTCAACTACAAAAATGAAGATCTAGTGTTGCTTGATACACTCACCAAGTTTTATAAAAATCGAGTTATTGGAACATGCTATTTCAAATGCTCAAAGTTGAGCCATTTTGTATTGACAATGGTCAAATTGTGTATCTCATTGGAGGTACTGTAACTTGACAAATTTGAGCGAGGATGGGTCATTTATCTTTTTTACTGAAAGTAACTACAATTTAAAAAAAAAATTTGAAATTTTTTTTGTTTTTTCAATCCTAAAATTTTCGAAAAACTTCACAACAAAAACTCTTTTACTGTATTCACTAGAGACTGTGCGTTCTTTGTTTGATATCTCGAAAAAATTCAAATTTCCCACCGAAAATATAGCTCATTTTACAAACTTAGAAAATTTCAAATTAGTGAAATTTTGTAAAAATTGAAAATTTTTCAAATTTCTCTTCGAAATTCGCTCATTTCGACTCAGAACTCTGTGTGGGAATCAGAATTGCGAAAATTTCTCTGAACAAAAAGGAAATCAAAGAAATTCGAGAATCCAGGGTCACTGTAGCTACAGTACCGTCCAATAAGATATACAATTTAACCATTTTTAGTGCAAAATGGCTAACTTTGAGCAGTTCCAATTTTCTGATTTCTATAAAACTTAGTGAATGTATCAAGCAACTCTAGATCTTCAATTTTCTAGTTGACAACTTTTACTGAAAACTGTTGTGAAGTGAGTTACGCGACATCAAAATTTGGTACACTTCAGTGCAAACTGCGATTTTTTCAGACCAATGATCTTCAACGCGACGTAACTCTCTTCACAGCAATTTTCATAAAAAGTAGTCAACTACAAAAATGGAGATCTAGACTTGTTTAATACATTCACCAATTTTCATAAAAATCGAGTCATTGGAACATACTTTTTCAACAGCTCAAAGTTGGCCCATTTTGCACTGGAAATCGATTTCAAATTGTATATTTTATTAGCGGTTATCTGTAACTTCACAAGGCCATCCCGAATCTCAAATAGAACTAATAATAAAAATGTAGGCACAAAAGGCAGTCACACAGACAGACAGACAGACAGACAGACAGATGGAACCCAGCCCAGCCAGGCCGAAAACTTCAAAATCCCATTGAGAAATCTCCAAAAATGGCGGGGGAAAATCTTTCCTCGAAATGGCCAATTTTGTGTGCCATTTCGAAAAACCCGCCGATTTCTTCCGGCCAAGGAAACGGATATGTCAAAACGAGCCTCCGAGACAAGACAACAAACGTACAAACATATCCCCGCGTCGTCGCCGCTTAGGCTCCGCCCACCCAATATTAGGCTGTGCTGCTCCAATTAATTTGAACCGTCTTTCAATCTCTCTCTGCGTCTCATCATCTCTCTCACTCTATCTCATCATAGAGAGACGCAGAGAGAGATAGCGAAAAACATCAAACGGTTTGTTTGCTCGGAAACACGGAAATTTAAAAAGAGAGAGTCCATGATTTTTTGAAGAGGCGAAAAAAGAAAAAAAAAACTTGATCTCAATTTTCCCCAAGTACAGGGGGGGCTCTTTTATATAATACTACAACAAGGGGGAGTCTAGTGAGGAGGAATGGATGTTCTTGTTTTATTTGTATGCATACAACACATTGGCAGTCACCAACCAACCAACAAGCCTGCTCTTGTTCTCCAGAGGACTGGTTAGCAAGGCTGAGCAATGGCATCATCCCTAGCAGCAACAGGTGATTCATATTGCCACCTTCTGAAGTGTACTACTGACTGAACTTGATCATTGGGGAGAAAAGAGCAATAAGGGGGTGTCTAGAGCCTCTAGACTAGAGGGATATCTGGAGCTACATGGGGGAACCCTATGGGGGACCTAGCGGGACCCAGAAAAGTGGGCGGAGCTTCAATGAATCTCTAGCAACTTCAATAGTCTTCTCTTTCAAAACAACAATAAAATATCATTCTGCATAATAATGCACACAATTGAACACGAATAGGGGGGGGAAGGGGATGAGGAAAAGGGGGCGGGGCTTAGCACCCCAGAAAATCGGTAATAAATAACTAGGCACAGCAATAAATAAGTGATATTTCTTTTTTTTGAACAGGAGGGAATTTAGAGCACATTCTACTCCTCATCCGAATCGTCGTCCTCCGTGTAGTCGTCCTCGCTGGACACCACCGCCTCGTCGTCGTCCTCGTCGACGTAGTCGTCGTGCTTGATCTCCACGAACTTCGCCTCTTTCACGTCGATCTGAAAGTAGAAAAGATATATTGGCCTATTAGGCCTAAGCCATCCAAGCTCACCTTGAAATCCACACTATACTCGGCGTCCATATACGAGTCGGATTTCACAGACAAATTATAGGTGTAGATTCCCTTGTGTTGTGGGGCGGCGAAGCGAATGTCGATCTGGAAGAATTTCAGTCATTTCTAGGCAGATTCCTAAGCTCTCTCCTCACCGTCTGCTCATCCACCAACGTCTTCACCAACTGCGGGAACGTCAACATCTGCCGACTCTTCTCCTTCTTGTCCACATAGGCCACCGTCACCCACCACCACTCGAACTTCTCCACAGGATAATAGGGCGCGTGCACCGTGTGCGTCTGCGTGTTCTTCGTCTCGAAAATCGACTTCTTCTTATCAGCCACATCGTCCTCCCATTCCGAGTCCGTGTCCTCCCCGCCCTCCTTCTTCGCCTCCTTCTCCGAGTCGGACGCTCCAGACGCGTCGTCGTCGTCCGACGCATCCGATGCTTCGGAGTTCTTCTCCTCGTCATCGTCTTCCTCCTCTTCGGCGGCCTTGGCAAGAAGAGCCTTCTCATCTGACGGCGATGACGTCGGAGATCCAGCCGGCTTCTTCTGGAACTTCTTCTGCCCTGGAGCAGTCTTCTTCTTCTTCTTGCTCTGCTTATTCTTCGTCCACATCTTCTTATTCACCTTCTTCACCTCCTCTTCTGGATTCTCACCCTCCGCAGCATCCTCGACGTCTTCTTTCTCCTCGTCGTCTTCACCACCTCTATAGGCCTTGTATTGATCGTCAAGACCGGCATCTTCTGGGTCGATCAGGCTGCTTCTCTTCATGGTGACCTGAAAATCCAAATTTTTAGCTTTGATGTTGGCCAAGTTCCTCACCTTCAATGTAACCACACATCCAGCAGTGAGCTCATGCTTATCGTCCTCTCCCTCCACCACCGTCTTCGTCTCGATTCGCAAACGTGGCATCATGGAGAGCACCACCATCACGTCTCTGTACTCCTCGTTGGAGAGGGTTCGGAGAACCGCACGTCGGGTTTCCGAATCCATGATGGCCAGGTCGTGACAGGAGAACACCTTCTTCTGAAATTCGATCGTTTTGGGTGTCATTTAAAGCCTCAAACCTTTCTCAAATGCTGCAAATTGTAGTCGGTCAAGTGTGGCAACTGGAGCAGCGGGCTGTTCTTCTGCCACAACGCCTGAACGAACATTGGCTGTAGGCGGAGCAGATTGTCGAACGTCTCAATGGTGATCTTGGTGTGTTGGGAGTAGTTCATGAGGTTCTGCGTACAGCTGACCATCTCTTCGACGAATCGAAGGACACGCGTGATGATGTAGCTGAAATGCGGGATTGTAGACTGATTTCTAGTCCTTCTCTTACTCTTGATCCTGATCCAGAGCGTCTCCCGCAGACTCCAACGGCAGTCTCGATAGATAGGCGTGGAGAAGGACGCGAGCTTTAAGAGCGTACGGCTGGCTCAACGGTTGCTCTTTTCCCTTGTCCGTCACACCGGTCAACGATTTCATGAGACGGGGGAGTTCGACGTCGTCCGATTCGCGCTCGATGATCTCCTTGTTGTACTGTTTGGAGAACTCGAACGAGCCGGATAGGACGGCGATCATTCCTGGAAAAAGAATTTGTAGACGATTTTGACGGTTTTGGGGCCTCCCTTACTTCCAATCTCCATCCTGGGCGTGCGGTTGATGAAGTAGTAGAACATTCGAGTGGTGTCCAGGAGCACCTTATCGGCGCTGTATTTGATCGAGCTGTACCACCACATGCCCTGAAAGACGGATTTTTTGAGCGTTTCTGGCTCATTTTTGAGCGTTTTTCATGGCTCAAAACTCACCACAGTAACCGGCAAAATGATCATGAAGATCAGTCCATAGAAGGCGAGCACCCATAGACCGTACTCTTTGCTGACGAGCCACTTTGGCAGAGCTATACCGAAGGTGGTGGCTGTCGGGCCGTCAGGGTTGCCGTACTTCTCCCAGTTCTCGCGAGCCTCCTTGTCGGTGAGCGCTTGATGCGCCTTGGCGATGACGTCGAAGTATTGAGCGTCTCCTCCACGATCCGGATGGTGAATCTGGAGAAAATTGGGGTTTAGGGGGGTTTGGGAAGCTTTCGTGGGGCTTTTGGAACTTTTCGGGAGAATTTTGAAGGCTTCTACGGCCTTCTGATTTATTCTGTACACTTCTAGAAGATTTTAAACTTTTGCGGATGTTTTTGAAATCTGCTGGAAGCTTCAGGAGCATTATGGAGACTTCAAAAACCTCCAGAATACTCCGGAAGCCCTCAGAATCCCCCAGAAGCCTTTAGAGTCCTTCAGAATGCTCCAGAATACTTCATAGTCCTCTAGAGTCCTCCAGAGTCCTCTATAATCGTCCAGAATCCCCCAGGACTCTCCAGCAGTCTCCAGCGCTCTCCTGAATCCTTCAGACTCAATTTTTCGTCCAAGAATCCGTTCCCCGCCTAGTTTTTCCTCTATTTTTCGATTGCTTTATAACATCATCGCAAAGTCTCGACTTCTCTAACCTTCGACAAATCTCTCCACGCCTTCTTGATCGCCCTCTCATCAGCACCCTGATCCAGTCCCAAAATCTGATACGGATCGTAGTCCTTGTGCGTTTGCTCGATTTCCGTGGTCTTCTTGACGATGAAGGCGAAAATTGCCCATGCGACGACGAGGGTCTGGAAATTTTGGATTTTGAGCGACTTTTTCCGGAAAAAAGAGTATCTAGGGGTTTTTTAACTCGCTGAATTCGATTTTTTGAGTCTTTTCTTGTCTAGAAATCAGAATTTCGGTCAAAAACTCACTGTAATAGTGATAATCTTCTTGGTCCGTCTCCACGGCTTATTCGCCGCCTTCTTTCGCCGTTTCTTGTCACACCCATCGCACTGGCACTCGTGCTCGTTGATGACGTGGACGACTTCTGAAAATTTCGAATTTTAAAGCTTAAAATTCAGCTGAATTAGAAAAAATTGCATTTTTCCAAATTTCAGGTCTCAAAACCCCAACAAACCTTTCTTGGCACCGCCCGGAAGACAGAACCATGTTGCCGGGATCAAAATTATCGCATAAAACGCCACGAGGACGTAGTAAAACGTGTTGCCGACCTCGTCGTACTCGAACGAGGCTCGAGCCATTTTTCGAGATTAATTACTGCAAAAATCGCCATTTTTTCAGTCGGAAAAAGTCAAAATCTACAGAAAAATCTCGGAAATTAAGAAAATTCGACGAAAATCCGACTAGAAACGCTGGAAATCCGCGCGATGACGTGCCAACAAGGCTTGCAGTATGTCGGGAAACCATGCGGCGGCGTTGCGGAAATCGCGCGCGCCGCTTGCAAAAGTGGGCGGGCCGGAAGGCTTTTATTGATTTTCGACGGTTTTCGGGTTATTTTTTTGGCTTTTTGGACGAAAAATTGTGTAAAATTCAATGAAATCAATGAAGAATTTCAAATTTCAAGAGAGAATTCACTTTGGGTGAAGTTTCACCACTATTTCTCATTGGTTCTCTGTAAATCCCGGAAAAAAAAGTCCCTGCCGCACACCTTGCCAAAAGGCGCGCCGCAGGCTGCGAAACAAGCCAATTGTGGGCGGGGCTACCGCCTTTTCGTTGTTTTTCAACTGAATTCGCTGAAAATTGCTCAAATTTTATCAATTTTTCTCGATTTTTTTGACTTTTTATTTAAATTTTCGAATTTTTCAGATGTCCGTTCGTCTCGCCGGCACCGCTCTCCGCGAGATTCGCATCCACGTGTGCCAGAAGAGTCCCGCATCGGCCGGAGTGCGTGCGTTCATCGAAAACGACTATGTGGGCATCAAGAAGGCGAATCCACAGTTTCCGATTTTGATCCGCGAGGCGTCGGGCATTGTTCCGAGGTTTTTGGGACGAAAAAATCATAGAAAATTCAATTTTTCAGAGTTTTCGCCAGATACGAGCATGGCGTGGAGAGAGTCGCCACTTTGGAGGACTTGTCGAGAGAAAATGTAGGCGAAAATTGGCGGGAAATTCGAATTTATCAATTTTTCCAGGTCAAATCCACCATTGCTCAATTGGCCAGCCAGAAGTGATCGAATCTAGGAGTTTTTCGATTTCTTTTTTTGTAGAAATTATTTTTTTTCCATGCGGTTTTAATGAATTCTTTTCTAGCTCAATTTCCATTTGATTTTGATTGTTTCCACCCGTTTTACTCGACTAAAAATTATCCAATTTTGTTTTTTCAAGAAAAAAATCGAAAAAAAATTTTTCAATTTAGGTATTTAGAATTAGAAAGATGCGGGACCTGGCGGACCTACTCGGCGACATCCCGGCCAAAATTTTATGGGTAAGAATTGGTTTGAAATACGTGGATGAAAATCTAGAAAAAAAAGCGACGAAAATTGGTCATTTTTACTAGGGAATATGAAAAATCCCACAATTTCTAGTGATTTTGAAAACTCGACTAGTTTTCTAGTCATACGATGTTTAATTGTGGGTTTTTGAAACGAAAAAAGCCGAAAAATTTACTGAAATTTTGTTGAAAAATTGAAAAATTCCAAATTTGACTAATTTTGAACCGAAAAATGAGAATTTTGGCTCAAAATTCACCATTTTCAGCCGATTTTCCACCATTCTACACCAAAATTTCCCTATTTTTCAGGTCATCATCTCGTTCGGCTTCTTCCGCGCGCTTCAATTCATCGTTCGCTGGTATCTGTTCGGCAAGTGGACGTGGCCAAACTTCAACTTCTTCGGCCTACGCAATCGAATCCGCCGCAATCGTGGCGGCGTCGACGTCGTCGAGACGGGCACGACGACGGCGGCGACCGTCGAGGAGGCCGTCGTGGAGAACGAGCAAGAGCCGGATAGTAGGGATTTGACGGTGGGTATTTGGGGGAATTTTGAGTCGAAAAATGGCGAAAATCCCATTTTTTGACCCAAAAATGATCGATTTAGGTTAAAAAACCCTTGAATTTGATCAAAAATTGTCGGTTTTGACCTTAAAAAAGTCATTTTTAAGCTGAAAACCTCAAATTTTTCCCCCAAAAACCTCCAAAACCCTCTTCCAGGCGATTCCCCCGAACAAGAAGTGGCGAATCTCGAACGAGTGCGTCTCACTGCTCCACTCGGTGATCTCGGGTCTCTGGGCCGCCTACGCCCTCCTGTACTACAAGGAGCTCATTCAGGATCTCACGCATTTCCGATGCGAAGCCGGTGTGAATTTGGTGAGTTTTTCGGGCTTCAAAATCGGCTAAAAAGGACCATTTTGGGCTCAAAATGACCCAAAAATGACCGAATTTCAGATTCTCATGTCCACTGGCTACCTTCTCCACGATCTCATCGATTTGCTGGTCAATGAGCAGTCGGCGCGTATTATTGAGCTCCTCTTTCATCACGTCGTCGTACTGTCCGCCTTTGCAGTGACTATGGTGAGAAAATGAGTCATTTTGAGCATTTTTCGAGTAGAAATGGATCATTTTGAGCCATTTTGAGTCGAAATCCATGGAAAATGAGCAATTTTGAGCCGAAATTGATGGAAAATGAGTCAGTTTGACTATTTTTCGAGTGAAAATGAGTCATTTTAAGCGCAGAGAAACCCCTGAAAGTACCCATTTTGCAGTTCATGAATCGATACCTCGGCGTCGTCATCTTCGGACTGCTCATGGAGCTCAACTCGATTTTCCTGCACTCGAGGAGTTTGTTGAACTTGTGAGTTGGTTTTTGGCCCGGAAATTGGGGTTTTCGAGGTTTTCAAAGCTAAAAATCATGATTTTCGAGGTTTTTTTACCCAGAAAAAGTGGGTTTTTGAGCTTTTACGGCCTGAAATTCGAAGTTTTCGACCCGGAAAACCTCGGAAAACGTTCGAAATGTCTCCAGACATCTTTTAAGGTTTTTTGACCGTTCCAACCCAAAAATGTTGGTTTTTGAGGTTTTCGAGGCTGAAAATCATGGTTTTTGAGGTTTTCGAGGCTGAAAATCATGGTTTTTGAGCTTTTCTGACCCGAAAATGTTAACTTTTGAGATTTCTGCATCTGAAAAACATAGTTTTCGATCCGGAAAACGTTCGAAAAGTCTCCAGTTTTTTTTAAACGTTTTTTGACTTTTCTGACCCGAAAATGTTGATTTTCAAAGTTTCTCAGGCTTAAAATGTTGATTTCTAAGGTTTTCCGACCTAAAAATGTTAACTTTTGAAATTTCTGAGGCTGAAAAACATAATTTTCGACCCGGAAATCGTTCGAAAAGTCTCCAGTTTCTTTCAACGTATTTTGGCTTCTCTGACCCGAAAATCATGATTTTAAAGGTTTCCCAGGCTTAAAATGTTGATTTCTAAGGTTTTTTGACCCAAAAAAGTTGATTTTTGAGGTTTTCTGACCTGAAATTATGGATTTTCGAGGTTTTCTGACCCCCAAAACCTCCCAATTTTCCAGATACGGAGTGGACAAGAAGAGCCCGTCGTTCCGCATCGTCGCCCTACTCAACATGGTCACACTGTTCGCGTTCCGCGTCTGCGTCTCCGCCTATCTGCTCTATTTCGTGGTAAGAGGGGGTTTTTAGAGATTTTTAGACTGAAAAAATGGATTTTAGAGTCAAATTTTGGGGGAAAATTGAATTTTTTTCGGCTTTTTGGAGCATTTTGAGCCAGAAAATGAGCCATATTGCAGGTCACCTCGATTCCGGATGTGCCGTGGTATCAGTCACTGATCAATGGAATCGTCATACTCTCGTTGGCATCCACGAATACAGTGCTCACCTATAGATTGTTGGCCGCTGATGGGCTTTTGGGTGAGCTTTTTGAGCCAAAAATGAGGTTTTTGGCTCATTTTGAAGGGTTTTTTGGCGTCAAAATGAGAATTTTCGAGTTTTTCCGACCTAGAATGAGCTAGATTGATCGATTTTCAGGCTCACGACGGCAGAGACGGACGCCGGCGGCCACCGCGGAGACACGGATTGATACGATTGAAAGTGGACCGTTGAGGAGTGGAGGCGCCACCGAGGATGAGGTGAGACGGCGAATTGTTGAAAAAAATGGGTGAAAATCGAAAAAAATCGAAGAAAACCGAAGCATTTTGAGCTGAAAATCGAGAAAATTGAGAATTTTTGACGCCAGAAATATGTAAAAATTAGGAATTTTGTTTCTAAAGAAGTCTGGAGGATTCTGGAGGATTCTAGAGGATTCTAGAGAATTCTGAAGGTTCCTGGACGATTCTAAAGTATTCTGAAGAGTTCTGAAGGATTCTGAAGGATTCTAGAGGATTCTAGAGGATTCTGAAGGATTCTGAAGGATTCTGGATGATTCTGGAGGTTTTTGGAGGATTCTGGAGGATTCTAGATGATTCTAGAGGATTCTAGATGATTCTGGAGGATGCTGAAGGATTCTGAAGCATTCTGAAGAATCCTAGAGGATTCTGGACGCTTTTAAAAGATTCTGGAGACTCCGAAAATCTCGAACTTCGATCCTAAAATCTTCAAAAATAATGAAAGTTTTTGAGAATCTGAAAGTTTCAATACTTCAAAATTCAAATTTTTTCTGAATCCCCATCGACGTCTTCTAACCCGGCCCCTTTTTTTCCAGGACCATCACACGATTGGAGTTCAAACGGTGGGCGGAGCTAGCGCCGTTCCAACTACAGTACCCCTGGTGGAGGACGCGACGCAAACTGTTTGAAAAAGAAAAACTTCTAACAATGATTTTTTCTCCGCTATTAAATTATTAAAATTGCCTTTTTTTTCTCCGCTTTTTCTGTAACTTTGACTCATTTCTAGTTGAAATTTTTGAAATTTTTCGAATTTTTCGACCCGCGAACTCTGTACCATTTCTCATCCTGCTTAACCTTGTTTTCTGTACTTTTTTTGGTCGATTTTTGGCGGATTTTGAGCCAAAAAATGGATTCTGGAGCTGATTTTGAGCCTAGAAATCATCCAAGAGTTCGTTTAGGCCCAAAAGCGACTCTGGGACTCATTTTGAGCCAAAAAGAGGTCTTCTAGAATCCTTTTTGACCCAGAAATCGATTTTAGAGCATATTTTGAGATTAAAAACCACCGAAAATGACTTTTTGAGCTCATTTTAGGCCTGAAAATCGCTGAAAATCGACCATTTCTGACCCACAAAATCTCTAATTTTACCAAAGACTTCGCCTCCTTCTCTGATATATTCCACGACACATTCTTGCTTTCGCTCTGAAATTTCGCCCCACATGATATCAGTATTCATTTTTGCTCTCTCGTTGCTATTAATTTATTATTATTATTTGTCCAAAAAAAATGGAAATTTTTTTGAAATTTTGAGCCATTTTTCGCCCAAAAAATACGCCGTTTTCAATCGCAACCTCTATATCTTGAATTTTATGAATTCCTTTTTTAAATTTCCGACCGAAAATTCAAAAAAAAAGTGAAAATTTTGCAGAAAATCACATAAAATGAGCGGCAAACGGAGACGATCGTCGCATCGATCCTCGTCGTCGATTTCAGATTCGTCGGAGAAAGTGGTGGGCGGAGCCTCGTCGAGGTCGTCGTCACGAGAGTTGGAGCAGGTGAAGGAGGAGGGGGAGGAGCTGGAGGTGAAGGCGGAGAAGTTGCCGAGGATTCTGGAGGAGACTTCTGAAGCTTCTGGAGCTTCTGGAGCGGCGGCGTCGAGTAGCAGTAGTAGTAGTGGAGTGTTTCTGAAGCCGAAGAAGGAGATGTCAGAGTTGCCGGAAGTGGACAAGAAGTACGTCGTCGAGAAGATCACGCCGGAGAAGAGTGAGATGGTGAGGAAGAGAGAGAGAGAGAAGCGAGAAAAAAAATGAGAAATTTTGAGCTCAAAATCGTGAAAAATTGATGGATTTTGAACCTGGAAACATGAAATTTTGAAAAATGTATGTCCAATTTTGAGTCTGGAAGATCCTAGAGGATCCTAGAGGATTCTGGAGGTTTCTGGAGGATTCTGAAGGATTTTAGAGGATTCTGAAGGAGCCAGAAAAATTCTGAAGGGTTCTGGAGGATTCTGGGGGTCTCTAGAGGATTCTGGAGGATTCTAGACGATCTCTGAGGGTTCTAGAGGATTCTAGAGGATTCTGAAGGATTCTGAAGGAGTCTAGACGATCCCAGAAGATTTTGGAGGATTCTGAAGGAGCCAGGAAGATTCTGACGGATTCTGAAGGATCCTAAAGACTTCAGACGTCTGGAATTTCGAAATTCCTATTCCAGCAAATAGCCACAATCCTCACGCTGGAACTACGACCGCAAGCGCCGCGCGTCTGGCTCAACGACGACGATGACGATGGAGGTGGAGGCGGCGGCGGCGCTGAGCAAGAAGAGGAGCAAAAGTCGCTGCTCATGGCCTACGTTCACTATGACATGCTGGATCGGCGGAACGACGAATGGGTGCTGTTGGAGCAGTGAGTTTTTGGAGGGGGGAAAATCGGAAGAGAAGTCGACTAGAATCGACGGAAAATGGGTCAAAATGAGTCAAAATTGATCGGAAAAGAGCTAAAATTTATGGCAAATGAGGCCAAAATGAGCCAAAATGAGTGAAAATGATCGGAAAAGTGCCAAAATTCACTAAAAATGAGCCAAAATTGATGAAAACTCGTCCAAATCACCCCAAGTTTACCCTGGCTAGCTGGGATGACTTTGGCGCGTTCTCGAGGATCCTCTCGATTTTCAGATGGTTTGGCTCATTCTGGGTCGTTTTTCATCGATTTCCAGTCAGTTGGATTGATTCTAGATTATACTAGACCATTTAGAGCACCTCTATTACAGAATCAAACTTCACGAGCCCACCCAGCACTACCTGGACATTCTGGCCGCGCTACCCGACGACCTGAAGCCGAGCGCCGGCGGAATCACGACGAGAAGCGCGCAGCGGGCGATGGAGGAGTATCTGCACGTGCAGCCGAGCATGAATGACGCGCAGATGGCCAGGTTGGAGAAGGAGCACGAGGAGGTTGGTGTCTGAGTCGGAAAAGAGGGGAATCTGGGCTCAAAAATCATGAAAATTGAGCCAGAAATCAACTCAAAACAGTTGAAACTGAACAAAAAATGAGCCAGGAGGATTCTGGAAAATTCCGGAGGGTTCTGGAGGAATCTGGAGGGTTATAAATGATTCTAAAGGCTTCCAGAGGATTGTAGACGATTCTAGACGATTCTGGAGGATTCTGGAGGGCTTTAGAAAAGTCTAAAAGATTCTAGAAGGTTCTGGAGGATTCTAAAGATTCTGGACGATTCTGGGCGATGCTGGAGGACTCTGAAGGATTTTGAAGGATTCTGAAGGGTTTTCGAGAAGTCTGAAAGATTCTGAGATCAAAAAATTTCCCTATCCAATTGTTTTATTTTCAGCGCACCAAAATCAAGAACATCCCTCGGATCACGATAGGCGCGCACACCATCAACTCGTGGTACTATTCGCCGTTTCCCAAATTCTGCGAAAATCACGAGATTTTCATGTGCGAGTACTGTCTCAACTACACACCGCACAAGTCGAGAGCCAAGTCGCATTTGGAGGTGAGAAATCGAGCCAAAATCAGCTGAAAATTGGCTGAGAATGCTCAAAACAAGGCGAAAATCGGCTGAAAACGCGTCAAAAATTGGCTCATTTGGAGCATTTTTCTTGCTCATTTTCACTGGATTTTGATGAATTTTGACCCCTTTTCAGACCTGCAAACTCCGACAACCGCCCGGCGACGAGATCTACCGAAAGGACAACATTTCGGTGTACGAGGTCGATGGAAGTGGGCAGAAGGTGAGAGATTCGCGGAGGTTTTTAGGGGGTTGAGAAGTGGTGTTTTGACCCAGAAATGCTCATTTTTGACCCAGTAATGCTTATTTTTGACCTAGAAGTGCTCATTTTTGACCCAGAAACACTCAATTTCGGTCAAAAAGTACTCATTTTCGATCGATAAACCACCAATTTTGACCCAGAAGTACTCATTTTTCAACCGGAAGTACTCATTTTCAGTCAAGAAACCACCGATTTTGACCCAAAAACCCACATTTTTGACCCAGAAACACTCATTTTTGTCCTAGAAATTCCCATTTTCGACCCTGAAAACCGCTGAAAATGCCATTTTCAGCTCTACTGCCAATGCCTGTGTCTGCTGTCGAAGCTGTTCATGGACCACAAGACGTTGTACTTTGACGTCGACGATTTCATGTTCTACGTGCTTTGTGAGGTAATCTTTTGCTCATTTTTGACCGGAAAATCGATGGAAAATGCGACTTTAGAGCGTGGAATTTGAGATTTTGACTCTCAGAACACTCTAGACTCCGCCCCTCCAATCTTCTCGACTCCGCCCACTTTTCTATATTGCAGGTCGACGCAAAAGGAGCCCATATCGTTGGCTACTTCTCGCGTGAGGTCGAGTCGCAGAACAATCTCGCGTGCATAATGATCTTTCCGCCGTTCCAGAAGCACGGCTACGGCAAACTATTGATTCAGCTCAGTGAGTTTTCTAGTTTTCTAGTTTTCGGCTGGAAATGAGACCCCTTGTAGGCTACGAGTTGTCACGACGCGAGGGCTACATTGGCACGCCGGAGAAGCCGCTGTCCGATCTGGGCAAAGTGTCGTATCGAAGCTACTGGTGGTGGGTGCTGATGAAGCAGTTCGAGCGACACTGCGGACACACCGTCACCGGCACGTTTTTGTCGCAAGAGACGGGACTGTCCGTGCCGGATATCGTGTCCACGTTTGGAATGATGCGCATGGGCAAGCAGTATAAGGGTGAGAATCAGTGAGAATCGAGCGGGCTGAAAAACGAGGCCCCGAAAAAGTTGCAGAGCCCGAGTTCGATCCCAACGAGCACTACTTCCGGCTGCATCGAAAGGTCTATGAGCACTGCCGACAGCATGAGTATGGCAAGAAGCCCGCGTTGATACTGGACAAGAAGTGCGTGAAGTGGGCGCCGGCGATCACTCGTGCGGACTATGAGGAGCAGCAGAGGGCCGCGCAGCCGCAGGGACGGCGAGCGTCCAAGTCGCAGGCGGTCGCTAGCAGTACTCCGCTGCCCACGCCGCCGATTGATGCGGCGGTGACGACGACGCCGCTGGTGGAGAGGAAGGAGAGGGGTGAGTGTTGAACTATGGGGTTGGCGAAGAGGCCTTGGGGTCGGGTTTCAAACTGTCCTGGTTTTAGGGCGTGTATGGATTTGAAACGGGTCTCGGGTTGCAAACTGTCTTGGTTTTGAAGCATCCATGGTTCCGAAATGGGCGTTGGTTTTGAAACGGGTTTCAAAGTGTCCTGGTTTTGAAATGGGGGTGGATTTTGGAATGTGTCCATGTTGAAACGGGTCTCGAGTTTCGAAATGTCCTGGTTTCAATGCATCTATGGTTTCGAAATGGAATTTGGTTTTAGAACGTCCATGGTTTTGAAACGGGTCTCGGGTTTCAAACTGTCTTGGTTTTAGAGTGCCTATAGTTTCGAACTGTCCTGGTTTTTAAGCGTCTATGGTTTTAAAACGGGTTCCGAGTTTCAAAATGTCCTGGTTTCAGAGTATCTATGGTTTCGAAATGGGTCGTTTTCGAAACGTCTCAGTTCAGGTTTCCATCGGTTTTGAAATGTTCATGGTTTTGAAACGGATTGGTTTCAGGACGTTCTCGGTTTAGAAATGCTCATAGCTTCAGAACCCAACAAATTTCGAATCGCACATTTTCGAAACGAGGTCAGCTACATCCTCACAAACCCGGTGGTTTCTAAGACTGTTCCGTTTTGAAACCGGGACATCTCGCAACCGTTCGCTTTCAGAAACGACCCATTTCAAAACCAGGACATCTCGTAACTATTGGCTGTAAAAATCGACCCGTTTCAAAACCGGGAACTGTCCTCAGGTTACAGTCAATCCCCGGGTTTCAAGATGACCGGGTTTCGAAACGTCCTCCTCGGCTTCAACAAGACCAACTCTAGACCAGCCTGGTTTCGAAACGTCCCCCCACCACCACTATCATCATTCTCAAACCCCTTCATTAACCCGTCGCGCAAGATTTCCAGAGTACGCCTCGACCAACGGTGGGACGTCCTCGCAAACATCCTCGCCCTCCCGTCTCAACGAGTGATCCCGTTGGCTCCGCCTCTCCAGTCCCTTGGCTAAATCATTGACACCTCTATACATATATGTACTCATCTCACCCCACCCTCTTTGTCTATCTCTACTACCTTTATTATCTCCCCTGGATCTCTCTATCTCTCTATCTATCTCCCTCGCTTTCTCTGTCTATCTCCTCTGAGCCCCGCCCTCTCCATTTTTCTCTTACTTTTAGACTCCGCCCTTTTTTTTTCGACACACCCCCATGTTTTATCTCCCTCCCTTTTATACACTGCTCTCGCCTTCTATTAATGTTTTGAGATGATTATTTTTCCCCTATTACTTTCTTCTTCTCCTATTTTCTTTTTTGTGGATTCTGTTCTTGAGAAATAAAAATTCATGATAAAACTCTCCGCCCACGTTTCCAGGCTCCGCCCCCCACAGATTCGAGAACAATCATGACTACAAGATGGGGAATCAGCTCCGGTGACAACGATGGATTCGGTAGCTGGATGGACAGGCTTCCTTTTTAACTTTGAGACTCCGCCCATTTGTTTTGGATGGAAAAGACCTGGAAGGCGGAGCTTATTTCTAGAGAGACTTTTTCGAAAAAAATTTTTTTTATCAGAAAATTTTTGAATTTTTTTTTGTAAAAAAAATCCAAAAAAAAATTTTTTTCGAAAAAAATTTCGAATGTTTTTTTTTGTTAAATTGGCTTAAACTGTTAATCATACTGAAACTACGACACTCCGAAATAACGCCCAGCGTTCGGTTGAACGGAAAATTGAAAAAAAAATTCAAAAAATTTTCCGAAAAAAAATTCAAAAAATTTTCCGAAAAAAATTTTCAAAAAAAAAATTTCCGATAAATCTTTCGAAAAGAAAAATTCCGAAAAAAAAAATCTCGATAAATTTTTCGGAAAAAAAAATTCCGAAAATTTTCGATTGTCTTTTTTTTGTTATGGGCGTGGCTTCAAAAGGTTCTTTGTTATTATCCGATAATGTTTTTTTTTGTTTCGTCACAATCTTCAAGGTTACACATTCATGCTGCAGCAGAGAGAGAGAGAGAGAGAGAGAGTGTTCTGTGTTCCCTTCTTCTCCTTCATATCTTCTTCTTCTTCTCCAATTTTCCATCAGAGACAAAAAATTTTGTGTGTGTGTTTTTTTTTTTGCTTCAATATCATCTCTCACCTCTCTTTCTCAACACCTCTGCGTCTCATTGCTTCTCGCTCTCTCTCTCTCTCTCCAAATTCTGTTCTTCTTCTTTTGTTTTCCTTCATTTTTGACCGAGGTTTTTGAAAAAATCGAGAAATTTTGAGGCCTAAAGTCAGCTTTTAGGACAACTGGAAGCCAGATTTTTGGAGGTGGCCTAGGAACCCGAAATTTGGGAAACTAGGTCATGGAAAGCGCTGAGGTTTGGCTGGCCCACAAAAATGTTTGGTTCACCCCATTGGTTTTGTCCAGAAATTTGAGATTTTCAGAATTTTTTTTCTAATTTTTGAAAACTCGAATACATAGTGTCGTCAGTTTTGAGACCTTGAAAAAGTCACCTCCGATGACCCGATTTTTCTGAAATTTAGTGAATGTATCAAGCAACTCTAGATCTTCATTTTTGTTGTTGACAACTTTTTCTGAAAATCGCTATGAGAAAAGTTATGGCTTGTTAGAGAGGCGAGCTTCGAAAATGTTCGAAATTTGAGATCTCGTCACGTTTTGAAAAAAACTGATGACAATCTGCTCCCAGAAATCCTGCAACCTTCCAAAATTTTCATGGAAAACCTCTCAAAACCTCTAAAGACTCTGCTCGACCTCAACTTTTTCAATGACCTAGCCATTCAAATACTCGGATTTCTAGGCCACCAACCAACTTCAAACCGAGAACTGAAAATGGACTCGAAATCATCCAGTGCTCTTCAGATTGTGTTTCAGAATCTTCTAGAATCTTCTAGAATATTCCAGAAAGTTCCAGAATCTTCAAGAATCTTCCAGAAAGTTCCAGAATCTTCCAGAACCCTCCTACCTAATCTCTAACTCCAAACCTCTCCATTCCCGTCTCACTCTTACTAATCCCTTTCCCTCTCTTCACCCTTCCTCTTTCTCTCCTCACCTGCCAAATCTAGAGTCCCCCCCCCCTCTACTCTCATTTTCAACACACTGCCATGTCTTATGACTCCATTCGAATTTCTACTCGCCCCGCTCTCACACGCGCATTTTGCTCATTTCTAATCCATATATGTATATGCATCTATTCTTCCCTCACGCTTCCCATTTCAGACTCCGCCCCTTTGTTTTGCAATCCCTCGCTCTCTTTTGGTGTCTTTGGGCACGAGAGCTTATCTCTAAGCTCTGTTTCTCTGCTTTCATGGTTTTTGAGCCGATTTTTGAACCGCCACTGACCACCGCACGCTTATCTGCGATTTGAAGATCGGTTTTAGGGATTTGAGGTTTCGCGGTCGTTGTGATCAGTGTGGGGCGACCGCAATGTTGAAAGTTATAAATTTCGTAATTTACAAAAAAACCAAAACTTTTGAGCCCAATTTCAGGTCTCTAGGTAAACCAGGAGTCAAGTTATAGCGATTTGAAGTTGGTGGCCTAACTTTTGCAAGAGTTGGGTTTCTAGGCCACATGTCTTTAGACATTATAGTGAAAATCAACAGAGCAAATTTCCAAAAACATTCCTTTAAAGTTTCAAGTTCCTAGACCTACTTTGAGCCAAGTTATAGCAATTTGAAGTTGATGGCCTAGAAAATTTATATTTCGAGAAAACTCGTCCCCCTTTATAACTCCGCTCTTAGGGGTCCAAATGAGCTCAAACTTTGTACAGTACCTTGATAGCCCAATTCACATCAACTCCAAAAATTTCAATGACCTAGTTTCCCGAAGGTCGGATTTCTAGGCCACCAACTTCAAAGCATCATAACTCGACTCCTGGTTGACCTAGAGAGCTGAAATCAGTCTCAAAAGTTTTGTTTTTTTCTTTGAAATACATTATTGCTTCTTTCCTCTAAATAATTCCATTTTCCAGCTGAAAAATCATGGATTTTTCGCCGATCAGCTCGACTACGTCTTCTGAAGTCTCGGATTCCTCCGACTCGCCACCGTTGACACCAAGCCCCGAGGAGGTTGAGCCAGAGGCCAAGAAAAAGAGAATTCGGACTCTCGCCGACTTTTATGCAAAATACGGCAAGCTGGATGATGATCCAGATCTGGCGGCTCGTAAGAAACGAATGGCTGAGGAAATCAAGAGGGAGGAGGCGGCGAAGGGCATCGATGACGCGTCGAGAAGAGCTGATGGGTCTAGGAGAAAGATTATGACGTGAGATTTATTATCTAAGGAAAAATCGCAAAATTTTGAGCCTAATTTCAACAATCGAGGTAAACTGGGAGTCGGGTTATGAGCGTTTGAAGTTGATGGCCTAGAAATCCATTATTTGGGAAACTAGGTCACATAATAACTTTGGACAGCTATTGTTTTTTTTTATTGTGATTTGACTGAACATTTTAAAACTTTTGAGTGTAATTTCAGCCTCATAGCTCCACTGGGAGTCGAGTTATTGGCGTTTGAAGTTGGTGGCCTAGAACCCCCATTATTTGGATTTCTAGACCACCAATGTTACCCAAAATTTTTGGAAAGATGTAAATTGTTATCGAGAGGTTGTACACTGAATTTAAGAGTTCTAGCGCTTCTGGTAGCCGAGTTATGAACGAGGACGAGTTTTCGCAGTTTTGGATTTTTCTAGGCCACCACTTCAAGGACCTATAACTTGGTTATCGTTGGTGCTAGAGACTTGAAATTTTAAGAGGACGTTTCTTACAACTTGCTCTTCTGATTTTGAAGTTTGTGGCCTAGAAATCCAAAGACTAGGAAAGTTAGGCCACCATCTTGAATTTTCTCATAACTCGACTCCCAGTCGGCCTAGAAAACTGAATTTAGGCTCAATTTTTATGTAATTTTTCATAATACTTTGAAATTCTATTTTCCAGCCATGAAGATATTGTCCAAGCGAGCTATGGTCTCCAGATTCCCTACTTCCAAAAGTTCTACATTCAAGAAAGCGAGCGGGGTGAGTCGAGAAACTACAGTAAGCCAAAAACTAACCTTTCTATTAGCTTCCATGCCGCGTCTCGCCAGCCGCGTTCACCAATCCCTAGAGCTTCGCAAGACCGTCGGACCGATCTATGAGACGAGCACGCCGAGCAACTCCACGACTCCGATGTTCTTCGACTTTGGACCGTGTCCGTGGATGCAGGACGTCAAGGACACGCCGAGACTGGATCCGGTTCGCGAGAATCGCAAGTTCATCGAGAAGACCGAGAGAATCAAAGGTACGTACGGCGGCCTAACTTTTGCAAATGGGGGGATTCTAGGCCATCCTTGCTCGAGTTGAGAGAACTTGTTGTAAGCCAACTTTCCTCAAAGTATCATGTTTCTAGCACCAACGGGAGCCGAGTTATAGCAGTTTGAAATTGGTGGCCCAACTTTTGCAATGGGGAATTTCTAGGTCATGAAGGTCAAAATCGAAAACACAACTTGTAGCAAAGCTCTTTTCAAAGTTTCAAGTCTCTAGCACCAATGGGAGCCGAGTTATAGCGATTTGAAGTTGGTGGCCTAACTTTTGCAGGTTTTGGGTTTCTAGGCCACAATTTCTTTACGATTTTTAGAAAAATTGAGAGAGCAAGTTTTCAAAAGCTTTTCCTCAAAGTTTCAAGTTTCTAGCACCAACGGGAGACGAGTTATAGCTGTTTCAAGTTGGTGGCCTAGAAAAACAAAAATCCCGAAAACTCGTCCCCAGCCATAACTCACCTCTCAGAAGGCCTAAAGTTCTCAAATTCTGTACACAACTTTCTGAGATCAACCTCAATTCATCACAAAATTTTCAATGGCCTAGCTTCCGCCGTTGGGAGTTCTAGGCCACCAACTTCAAACCCTCATAACTCGGCTCAGGATTGACCTAGAATTTACAAATTTTCAGCCAAACAACAAAAAGAACAGGAGATAGCTGAGAAGATGATGTATGGTCAGCAATTGATCGCCGATGTGATGATGAAATCCACGAAGTTTCAAGGAGGCTTGCCAGGTAGGGTTGGGTCACCCAGGTGAATAAAAATGGAAGTTTTTCAGAGTACCTCTCTTCACTGCCACAAAATGAGCAATTGCACATTTTGCAGACAATTGCATTGTGAGTTTTTAAGAATACTACAAAGACTACAAACTACATTTTTTTGTTTCAGCAACAATGAACAGATGGCCAAGGAAGAGAAGAATAAGGCACGTTGAGGATGAGCAAAGTGTGCTCCATTGCTAATAGTTCCTTCTTTTCTTGGCTCCGCCCCCCCCCTCTCTCTCTCTCTCTCTCTCTTTCTCTTTTCACATTCATTCCTTGTGATCACTCCATGTTTTCCTTTTTTCTCTCATCATTCCTCAAATGTACCGTATTTGGCAGCCAATGAAGTTTATGCATCTGATTTAGAAAAAGACGCGGAATTTTTTGAGCCTAATTTCAGCTTCCTAGGTCAACTGGGAGTCGAGTTATGAGATATTGAAGTTGGTGGCCTAGAAATCCAGAATTTGGGCGGCTAGGTCATCTGAAAATGCCAAATTTTAGTGGATGCTAAGCGGTGGTTGTGTACAAACTTTGAAGGTTTCAAGACTTCTGGAAACCGAGTTATGGATAAAGACGAGTTTTGGCGATTTTGGTTTTTCTAGTCCACCAACTTCAAATGCTCATAACTTGGCTCAAAGTGCTTCTAGAGACTTGAAACTTGGTGGAAAAGTTTTTGGAAAGTTGCTCTGTTGATTTTCACAAGAGTGACTAGAGTCATGTGGCCTAGAAACCCAAACCGTGCAAAAGTTAGGCCACCAACTTCAAATGGCTAAAACTTGACTAAAGATGGCTCCAGAGACTTCAAACTTTGAGGATGATCTTCTGACAACTTGCTCTTTTGACTTCAAATTTGATGGCCTAAAAACTCAAATCCTGCAAAAGATAGGCCATCAACTCCCGTCTCCGCTTCTCCTCATCGAAATACACCCTTACATGATGAATGTCCCAATTTCCCACACCCCCTTTTTAGGCTCCACATTTCCTTCATATCCGTTTCCATTCTCTTCTTGATTAGTTAGGCTCCGCCCATTTTCGCCTCTCATTTTTTTTCCGAAAAATTTTTTGGCTGAAAAAAGCATATGAAGCGTGCTGCTGGCGATGCTCAAGAAGGCTTTGATGGTGAGATTTTTTTCTAAAAACATTTTCCGAAAAATTCTAGGCGCCAAGCAACCACGATTAGAGCCAGAATGGAGCGCCGCTCAACTCAATGACCATGGGCTTACTGATGACGAGGAGCGGCAATGTGAGTTTTGGTGGCCTAACTTTTGCAGGATTTGGTTTTCTAGGCCACGAAGCTCAAAATTGACAGAACAAGATGTTAGAAACAATTTCACCAAGTTTGAAGCCTCTAGAGCCACTTTGAGTCAAGTTAAGGCCATTTTAAGTTGATGACCTAACTTTTGCAGGATTTGGCTTTCTAGGCCACGAATTTCAAAAGTGGCAGAGCAATATATTAGCAACATTTCTATCAAGTTTCAAGTCTCTAGGGTCACTCTGAGCTAAGTTATGAGCATTTGAAGTTGATAGCTTAGAAAATGCATATTTTGCGAAAACTGTTCCCCCTCCATAACTTGGCTTTCAGAAGGCCTAGAACGTTCAAATTTTGTATACAACTTCCGCCTATCATCGTCTGAAACTTGGAGTTCTCAGATGACCTAACTCCCCAAATTCTGGATTTCTAGGCCACCAACTTCCAACCTTCATAACTCGTCTCCCAGTGGAGCTAGATCGCTGAAACTAGTCGCAATTTTTTCGATCAGTAACCGCGCTCTACCGCAAACAAGAAGCCATCTTTCAACACCATCTAGTCATCCGTCAACGAATGCTCCGCGACCAGTTGCTCGGCGGTGTCCCGAGTCAGAATGATCTTCGGGTGCTTCACACGATCGAAGCGGATAATAAGGAGACGAATGAAAAAATCGAAGCACTGGAGACTCGTGGGAAAGAGAGGACTGCTCAGGTGAAAGGTGAGCAATGGGACATATGGGTTGATGGAGGCAAAGATTTTTCAGTGAGCAACATCAACAACAACCCGGCAGGAGCTCCGTAGAACTACAGTATCCTAAAGCTTTCGTTTTTTTGGGATCTCGCCTTACTGTACTTTGAAATTTTATGTTGGGTTTATCAATAAACCTCTGCATCCAAATCTCCTGAAAAAGAAAACCAATTTGAGCCTAAATTCAGCTTTCTAGGTCAACCCTGAGCAATGTTATGAGGGTCTGAAGATGGTGGCCTAATTTTTAAAAATATAGGATTTTTAGGGCACAAAATTCACCATCGATTAGGAAGCAAGTCAAAAACGTTTTTCGCAAGTTTCAAGTCCATAGCACCAAGAAGAGCCTAGTTATAGTTCTTTGAAGTTGGTGGCCTAGAAAAATCCAAAACTCGTCCTCGTTCACAACTTGGCTTCCAGAAGCCTTAAAACTTTGAAATTTTAAACACATGTTGGTGATGTCGTTTGGCTAAAATTTTCAAGTTTTTTGAGCCTAATTCCGGCTTTCTAGGTCAACCCTGAGCAAAGTTTTGAGGCTTTGAAGTTGGTGGCCTAGGAGTCCGTATGGCGGAAGCTAGGCCATTGAAATTTTTGTGATAGATTGGGGTTAATCTCGAAACGTTGTGTACAAAATTTGAAAACTCTAGACCTTCTGAGAGGCGCGTTATAAATGGGGACGAGTTTTCGCAATTTCGGGATTTTCTAGGCCACCACTTCAAATCGCTATAACTCGGTTCCTATTAGTGCTAGGGGTTTGAAATTTTGAGGGAAGGTTTATCACAATTCCTTCTCTTGAATTTAGTATTTATGACCTAAAAATCCAAATCCTGAAAAAGTTAGGCCACCAACTTCAAATCGCTATAACTCGCCTCGCAGCGATGCTATCGTCTTGAAACTTTGAGGAGCGCCTTTCCAAGCTCCCAAGCACCCCTTGTCTCTCCCAAAGGATAATAATATATACCTCTCCACATTTCATGCCCCATTGATATAATTATAGGATACAAATCTCGATGAGATTAGAAGGGAGGTCTTCTACAAAGTGCGCGGCAAGAAGAGGAAGACCCTAAAAGGTGTGTTGTTGCTCGAAGCGTCGAATTGAATGGACGGAAGAAATGGGCGGAGCTTAGGGATTAGCAGGTGGACAGGGGGGTACCTCGAAGGAGCAAAGGACCAGGACCACTATTCATTTTGCTCCTAGACTCTATCGAGATGGATGGTGCGGAGGAGTCCGCAAAGCTCACCAGCTCCTCGGAGATTTTCGAGAATGCCAATCTGCCGAGAGTGCGAAACCTCATCCTCACGTTTTGCGTCTTCTCCATCGTCTGCTGGACCCTCGTCCACGTCTTCGTCTATTATGGTCTCTATGGACTCGTCATCGCTGTAAGTGTTTTATATTTGAATTCGGCTCATCAAGAGCTTCAAAATGAGTATAATCATGGCTGGGTTTGCTAAACTTTTTTTCTTGGGGGTTACTGTAGTTTTTGGTGTTTTTCGTGGACGTCGCGTATCTCTGTCAGTTTTCGTCCAAACGCACTGAAACTATTACCAATCGATTTGTCTCAATCTGGGCTTTCGAATGAGTATAATCACTGAAGTTTTGAAAATTTCAACTTTGTGGCCTAGAAACCCAAAAGGGCCATGCACAGGTTTTACTGTATCTTTGACAGTTTTGATCCAAATTTACTGAAAACATTACCAATCAATTTGTCTTGCCAAGTCCTTTCGAATGAGTATAATCATGACTAGAATTGCAAAAAAAAGCTTAGGTGGTCTAGAAACCCAAACTAGGCCATTTCTTGGTAGTGATATATCTTCGTCAGTCTTGGTCCAAATTGACTGAAATTATTACCAATCAATTTCTCTCAACAAGAGCTTCCAAATAAGTATAATCATCGCTGGGCTTGCTTCACGTTTATTTGTGGGACACTGTAGTTTTTCGCTGCAAGACCCAGAGACCCAGAAACTGCATTTCCAGACCATACTCTTCTTCGTCACCTGTTACCTGGCCGAGGAAAACGTCAGCCATGAGAGATTGGTTTTTGGCGCTCGATTTTTGATTGTGGGCTGTGCGCTGCTCGCCACACTCTATTACTATGGACTCGCAATGCTGCCGACGGTGAGTGGCCTAACTTTTGCAAATTGTTAGGCCATAACAACCAAAATTAAAAAAAAGAAGTTATTAGATAACTTTCCATCAAGTTTGAAGTTTATTGAACCAATGAGAGTCGAGTTACGGCTACTTGAAGTTGGTGGCCTAACTTTTGCAAATGGAGGAATTTGTAGGCCGTGAAATATGTAATCAAAAGGTCGAGTTCTTACGAACCCACTCTCAAAGTTTCAAGTCAATGGCATAATTGGGAACCGAGTTATAGATCCCTGAAGTTGGTGGCCTAGAAAAACCAAAAATTGCGAAAACTCGTCCGCGGCCATAACTCGGCACCCAGAGGGTCTCGTGCTTTGAAATTTCGCTAACAACCTTTGTTTAGCATCGACTAAAATTTGGAATATTCAAATGGCTTAGCTCCCCAAGTTGTGGATTCCTAGGCCACCAACTTCAAAGCCTCATAACTCGGCTCCCCGTTGACCTAAGAAGCTGAAATTAGACTCAAATTGATCCCCTTCTTTCAGACTATCCTGCAAATAGCATCATTTGTTGCGATTGAATACTTGTTCAAGTTCTCGCAAGAGTCAAAAGAACGAATGGAGAGGGTGGAGTGTGATGTCTGTTACCTGTTTGATGAGAACGCCGCCGAGGACTATGGGCAGGATGAGGAGGAGGAGATTCGGCAGGCGGTTCTACCGGTAAAAAATACTGTAGGCGCTTTGAGGAACTCGATAAGAAAGCAGTGATAACAAGCTTCCTCGTTTTTTTTTGAGAAAAAATTTTTCGAAAAATTTTTTTTCGACAATTTTTTAAATCAAATTTCTGTTTTTCAACTTCTATAGTTTTTCAACCTGATGTTGTATTAAATAATATATCGATTTTTTTCACCGAAATTTATTTGAATAAAACCAATAAAGTCTATCAAGGTACAGTAACCCAAATTACAATGTAAATAGGTCATGATTATACTCGTTTTGAAGCTCTTTCCGAGTCGTATTCAAAGACCGCATTAGTATTTTGGAAACGGTGGTTTCATTCGAGTTATGCTTGACAAGAGCTTCAAAATGAGTATAAACATGACCTACTTTAGGCTCCGCCCATTTTTCGTAAAAGAACCTGAAAGTAGGTCATGTTTATACTCATTTTGAAGCTCTTGTCAAGCATAACTCGAATACAATCACAAATTTTACAGAAAACGAGGCTGTCTTCAGATTCAGGTTGTCAAGAGCTTCAAAATGAATGTAAACATCACCCAACTGGTAACAGGTTGGATGCTGCTGCAACGCCAAAGACTGAACCTTGGAGAACACCCTTTCCGGCAATAAAATTTGTCGTGGAGACGGTCCAAAAACAGATTTTCTTGAAAAAAACTATTGAAATTTGTATTTGGCGCGTTGAGAGCTTCAAAATGAGTATAATCATGGCTGGGGGTTGGCTTCACGTTGGGTCTCGCCACGAAATTAGGGATTACTGTAGTTTTCGTGGTGGGGACCCAAGAAAAGTAGGAAACCCAGACATGATTATACTCATTTTGAAGCTCTCAACGAGCTGATTTCGATAAATTTGATTTTGCTTTTCCATTTTTGACATTTGGTTATTTTTCCAGAATTTTTTTTTTGAAGTTTTCCGTATTCCAATTCTGATAATAACATTGAAAACATGTTTTCAGAATCCCTCAGAAAAAGTTGTCAGAAATTTTCATCAATCTAGATTCTGGGCTCTTCTAATTAGCGTGTTTACTACGTCTCTGTTGCTCACCTAATACGAAGTTTTCGATGAAAAATAATCCCCGAAGAGAATACATAATAGTGGTGACCAGGCTGTAAGAGCAAGGTGACTCGGCTGTGGAAAATGTGACCCGGTAGTTATGGTGATTAATGATTAGGTGAGAATCGTATGATCAAAATTCTGTGAATCTTTGCAAAACAAAATGACTGTATCTCTGTCAGTTTTTGTCTGATTTCAATAAATCAACTGTCAATGAATTTGTCTCAACAAAAGCTTTCGAATGAGTATAATCACGACCATTTTGAAAATTTCAACTTTGGTGGTCTAGAAACCCAAAACTGGGTCATCTCTTGGTTGTGTTTTATCTCGGTCAATTTTGATCTAAATGCATTGAAACTACTACCAATCGAATTGTCTCAACATGGGCTTTCGAATGAGTATAATCATGCCTGGAATCGGAGGAAAAATTATATGGCCTAGGAACCCGAACTAGGCCATTTACTGATTCTATTGTATCTCTGTTAGTTTTTGTTCAAAATCGATGAAATTACCATCAATCAATTTGTCTCAAAAAGAGCTTTCAAATGAGTATAATCACTAAAGTTTTAAAAATTTCGACTTTGACGGCCTAGAAACCCAAAACTAGGCCATCTGCCGTAACTTGCTCAGTTTTGGCTCAAATTTCTCGCAAACTACTTTAATCGATTTGTCTCAACGAGACCTTTCGATTGATAATCTTGAATCTGAAAATGTCGAATCTGAAAATTTCAAAACAAGTAGTTTTTGTCTGTCATATTTTATTAACAAGGGGGGTGCTGCCTTTGGATCTTACAACAGCCATGTATCACATTCAAACGGTCATTTTTGAAAATCCAGAGGGTAAATAATAATAAGAATTTGACTGGGAAAGTCCGATTTAAGATAAATGTGTTTCAAAAGAAGAGAAAAGATTGTGTCTGAGAAAAAAGTGGGGAAAAAAACTAGCCAACATTCGAAAAACGATCATTTCGAAAGTCGGGGGCACGTGATGGGTTAACGCCCAGAAAGGTCTGGTCTTCGGTGAATGGAGGGTACTGCAGACACGTCTAGATGATCCTCTTCGGGTTACTGTCTCCTCTCGGACAACAATAATCGATGAGTTGGGCGTCGGTGAGGGTCGGCAGCCAGCCGTTGGAGCAGGGATTTTCTGGAAGATTTTGGAGTTTTTGAAAATTTCAAAATGTTATCTAAATCTCTGAAAAATTTCCTATCAATTGGTGTAAGTTTCACAAAAATTGGTGGACTGGAAGGTACGGTAACTTCAATCTAAACATTGTGAGAGGTTGATAACTCTTGTTTCTATTGTATCTCAGTCATTTTTGGCCCAGATTCGCTGAAATTAACATCATTCAATTTGCCTCAAAGAGCGCTTTCAAATGAGTATAATCATGACTGAAATCGGAATGAAAAATGTTATGGCTTAGAATCCCAAAACTAGGCCATCTCTTGCATACGACGTATCTCTGTCAGTATTGGTCCAAACTCGACAAAAATACTACCATTCGATTTGTCTCAAAGAGCGCTTTCGAATGAGTATAATCACGACTAGAATAGCGTTAAAAACTTTGGTGGCCTAGAAACCCAAAACTAGGCCATCTATTGGTTTTGCTGTATCTCTGCCAGTTTTGGTCTAAATCAACTGAAACTACCACCATTCGATTTGTCTCAATAAGGGCTTTCGAATGAGTATAATCACTGCCCTTTCGAAAATTTTGCCTCTGGTGGCCTAAAAACCCAAACCCCCCAAAAACCTAGTCCTCCCTCCCGCAACATACCGTATCTTGCGTTACACGGCGCCCCGCAAAGACTGGCGACCTTCCGCTCACACAGATGACGTCGACCGGGGTTCGGAATCCGACTCTCCGTCGAATCCTCACCACGGGTCGTCAACAACTCCAGAACACCCATATCATCCAAACGACGGGCGATGTAGGCCAGGTTCTCGTAGCGAACGATGCGCGCGTGGAAGTCCTCCTTCTCAGAAGGCGTCAATTTCTGAGTCGGAAGATTCTGAAGGACGTTAGACGATGGGAAGTGGACAGCGGAGACGACGGCTACAGTAGTCCATGGGGTGAAGGCCAGGAAACAAAGAAGGGCGTAGAGCATCACGTATGGGTTGGAGCTTCTTCTGGGGAGAAGAAACTCGAAAAGTGAGGAGCCTAACGAGCTCCGGGCGCTTTTATAGAAAAGGGGCGGAGCTTATAGACAGGGGGAGAAGTGGGCGCGGCCATCTAAGCCTCCTGCGCTCCTAAGGGCCTGGAGACCTAAGCTCGTGACCAAAACTGCACTTTTCGGAAACCGAAAGACGTCAATGACTATTACTACTATTTTGATGATTTCGAAGATTCTGAAGACGTCAATGGGAATTCAAAAGTTGTGACTAATCGAGAGGGCATCGTATGATCACACACTGCAGTAAATTCATATCATAAATAATATTACAATAGAAAGAGAGAGAATGGAGACATCTAGAGACAGACACAAATATGGTGGGGAGGGAATTCGAAATCGGGAGAAGACAGGGGGTGGTGGGGAAAGATGAATGAAATTAAATGGGAGGGGGAAAGGACTTGACAAGAAGAAATCGCGCTCCAATTGCACGCTCGTATATCACAAAGAAACAGTCGAGTAGCAGAGAGAAGGAAAGAAAGAGAAAACAAAAAGTTGTACGGATGAGGGAAACAATAATTTAAAGAACGGGGTGGACAAAAAAAGCAACTCAATAAATTAGAATCTACACAAGCTCTCCTCTTCTACTGATGATACGGCGATTGACGATATCCCGGTCCACCTGGCCCTCTCGCAAACGGATTTCCTCCGGGTGCTCCGGCTCCAACTGGTGGGAACCCTGTTGGCGGGCCCTGTGGTGGTGGTGGTCCTCCAGGTCCTCCGAATTGGGGTGGCTGGGCGAACGCTCCTGGAGCTCCCGGTGGTGGAGCTCCATATTGTGCTTGTGGTGGTGGTGGCCCTTGTGGTCCTCCGAATCCAGACGGTGGTGGTGCGAACGCTCCAGGGGCTCCTTGTGGTGGAGCAAAGTTACCCGGCGCTTGAGAGCTCACTGGTGGCGGTGGAGCGAAGCCTTGTTGTGGAGGTCCTTGTGGTGGTCCTTGTGGTGGGGCTCCGAACTGTCCTTGTGGTGGTCCCCCCTGTGGTGGAGCTCCAAACTGCGGTGGAGCACCGAACTGTCCTTGTGGAGGCCCTTGTGGAGGCGCGGCTCCGTATTGACCTTGTGGAGGTCCGTGTGGAGATGGAGCCTGTCCGAACTGCCCTTGTGGTGGTCCCTGTGGAGCATAACCTCCATACTCAGATGGCGGTCCCGATGGTGGTGGTCCTCCGAACTGTTGTGGCGTTGGAGGCGCTCCAAACTGCTGCTGAACCGGCGTCGACGAGTGCGACTGAACCGCCTGCACTGGTGGTGGCTGGAACGGTTGTTGTGGTGGCGCAAAGTGTGGCTCCTGATGATGAACCGGTGGCATCGCGGCGTTCGACGTCGGGAACGACGGAATCGTGGCGTTGGGTGGTGGCACGGCGCGGAAGTCCTCGATCGGCGGTTGCGAGAAGCTCGAGTTCAACGAGTCAATGCTCTGTGGCACTCCGGAATGTGGTGGTGCGTGGAAACTCGTCTCCAACGGAATCTCCTCTTCGACATGGGCCGGTCGGTGGCTGAACTGCTCTTGGAGCGATGGCTGGATCGTCGCTGGGAGCTCTGGCTTCTCGGATGGCACTGGCGATGGTGGTGCCTCGTAGCTCTTCTGCAGGTCGAGATGGTCATGGTTGTGAAGGTGAGTTGTTGTAATGGATGCGGATGTTGGTGGCGGGGCGGTCATCGATGGCACAACTGTGGCCAGAGATGGACACGCGTCGGCCAGCGAGGCGAGGTTGTCGAGGGAAGACAATGCACCGAGGAGCTTTCCAACGTCGAGCTGAAAATTGGAAAGGTAATTTGGCTGCATTCGAAACTTATAATCGTGTTCTAGGTTCTTCTGAATCGTTTTAACATCTTCTAGATCCTTCTGAAGTTTTTTTCACCTCTTCTAGGCCATTTCAGAGACTTCAATACGCGGCACGATGAGTCAGATGTCTCGGGACGCTTATTGAATATTTTAAGGGCTTCAAGACGATCAAATAATCAGTCTAGCCTCTGCTAGACACTTCCAGATCATTGTAACGTATGCAAGACAATTCGGGATCCTTTTAGACGCTTCTGAAAGGTTCTCGCGCCTTCTAGACGCTTCAAGATTATTCTGACGTCTTCTAGCAGCTCCTAAAGCATTTTGACGTCTTCTAAAGGCCTCATAATCAGTCAGATGCGTTACGGATGATTTTGGATCATTCCAATTCATTCCAGATGGTTCTGTACCATTTTGACGACGTCAAGACGCTTCAAAATCACTTTGACGTCTTCTAACAGCCCCTGAAGCATGTTAGCGACCTCCAGCAGCTTCTAGAGTCTCTCGAGCATCTTCTAGACGCTCCATCATCTTTCCGACATTTTCGGAAGCTTCTAGAGCATTAAAAATCCTCTACAGACCCGCCAAACACTCTCAGATTGATTTTCAAGCTACCAATGCTCATTTTTTCTTAGCAAATGCTCACCTTAATCTGCTCGACCTGTCTCTGCACATCCTGCACCACCTCGCGAGCCTTCGTGTCCACGACAACCGTCACATCAAGTGTGGCTCCGACCGTGTTCAGCGCCAAAAGCAGATCGCTGTCATTCGTCAACGATACCAAGTCACCATCTGAAAATTAAGGAGATTTTTTCAAAGAGCGAGTTTTCCCCACCTTGATCCCGATATTTCAGCAGGAAATTGGCGTCGGAGGGCAGCGCGAAGATTCGCTGCACATTCAGCACCAGATCGATGAGCGTGAGATCGTTGGCGTGGTGAAGCGACGATTTGCGCACGTCGTCGGCGAGACGAGCCTTCAGAATCGTGCTCGTGATGGCGCCGTTTGAGTGAACCATCTGGAAAGAGGACTTTGTGAGATTTGCGAGGGGAAATTTGGCGGAAAAAGGAAGAAAATCGAGGAAAAACTGAGTTCTTCGAAAACGAAAATTAGTAGGGAGGCAATTTATGTGATTTTTGGGTTGAAAAATCAGTTTTTGCAGGCAAAAACCATCTAAATTGCGAAATCCCGACCCAAAAGCTTCAAAAATGAGACACCTTGAAAAATAATGTTTTTCACTTCATTTTTCAAGGATTTTCCACTCAAAATCAATGATTTTCGATTCTCAAGCTATATTTCAATAAAAATTCAGCGAAAAATCCACAAGAAAGGGTCAGGAATCATTGAAACAGCGGCGGCGAATATCCACGATTAAATAATTCCACGTTCGACAGAAGCGCGCCGCAGTTGCAAATCGAATCGCATGCGGCGCTTGCCGATTAGGCTCCGCCCCTTTTGCACCTCGTTTTTGGGCGCTTGTTTGAATTTCAAAAGCTGTTTTCTATTGATTTTCAGCGATTTTTCTCAGGGAAAATGGATGATTCCAGTGATGACGAGCCGAAAGTTGTGGAGTGTGGGTGAAATATTTGAAAACCACCTTAAAATCTTATTGTTTTTCTCTTGGATTTCAGTGCCCGATGAAGACGAGGAGTGCGAGGGAATCATGGAAGTCACCGAGGCCGCCGGCGAACAATCGGACGAGGATAAAATGCGAGAATTCGCTGAAATCACGGCAACCGACGAGATAATGGCGCAGTCGATTCTTCAGGACGTCGGTTGGGATTTGAAGCGAGCGCTGGACGTCTTCTACGGAAGCGACGCGTTCAAGGAGGCGAGGAGTGAGGCTGTGATGGGCGCCTCGTCGTCATCGGCGGCGTCTTCTGGAGCCGTGCTGATGGCGGCGGAGGATTTGAAGGTGTGTCGACGGAGCGACGAGTTTTGAACGATTTTCGGCTATTCTTCCGCTTTTCTAGACGATTCCAGACTGAAAGATCGAGTGAAAGCATTGAAAATGAGCTCAGAATTGAGAAAAACTATGACATTTGGTTCAGAAAACGTCAGAATCCGCGAAAAACCATCTGGGAGCTTGCAACATCGTCCTCTCGTTTTTGAGCGGATTTCAACCATTTTCAACGTATTTCGGCTCATTTTTCACCAAAATTTTGATTTTGAAGCGATTTTGGATGAAAAATTCGTCAGAAATGAGTGCAGAATGATGAAAATCACCCAAAAATTGATCTAGAAACCGTCAGAAGCCTTCAAACCCATTCACGCAGCCCTTCAACGTTGTCTAGTCGATTTTGAGCCATTTTCAACGCTTTTCAGCTCGTTTTTCATCATTTGAAGCGATTCTGAAGCCGAAAATTGAGTTTCTACATTGAAAATTAGCTAAAAATCGTGAAAAACGGTCCATAGAGCTTCAGAAACCCTAAGAATGGTTCGAGAGCTTTCTAGTATCTTCTAGCCGATTTTCGACGATTTTCGACTCATTTCTAGCCGTTTTTTCGTTTCCTATCCGATTCTGGAGTGACAAATTGCTCTGAAAATGTTAAAAAAGTGTTGGAAATCGTGGAAAATGACCTAGACTGTTGCTGAAGCACTATGGAACCTTTGACCCGATTTCAACGATTTTGAGCTCGATTTTCATCAATTTTTTTTCTAGTTTTCCATTTTCAGGGCTTCGAGCTGAGCATCATGTCATGGAATATCGACGGACTCGATGGGCGGAGTCTGGCGACACGGATGAAGGCGGTGGCGCAGATTGTGAAGCAGTACGTGGAAACGCCAAGAAAATCCCGAAAAATACTAAATTTTTGAATAATTTTGACCTAAAAATTCAGAATTTTCCTTCAAAACTTCTGCCAGAATTTCCCCTCCTCCATCTTTCAGCGTCAACCCCGACGTGCTGTTCCTGCAAGAAGTCGTCGATCGCGATCTGGACGCCATCGACAAACTCCAGTCGCTGTACAAAATCTACTACTCGAACAAGGGCTGTCAGTACTATACTGCGATTCTCGTCTCCAAGATGATCGTCGTGGAGAAGCACGACGTGGTGCACTATCAGAACTCGGGAATGTATCGGACGCTACAGGTTGTGGAAGGGTTCTAGAGCATTTTTGATGCTCCGCGAGCTTTCTGGAGGTCTAAGGAAGCTCGGGAACGATCAGGAACGCTCTAGACGGTTACAGAGACTCCTAGAGCGTTCTAGAGCATTCTGCAGCCTTCCAGAGACTTCTAGGATCATTTTGAAGCTTCCGAAGGTTCTAGAAGGCTTCAAAATGCTCTAAGAGTCTCCCAGACCGACCTATGAGCTTTTGGAGCATTCTGAGGGCTGTTTCGAAGCTCTGGAAGGGTCGAAAATGCTCAAGAAAGCTTCAGAATGGTCTAGAACGCTCTAAAAGCTTGTGGGATCTTCTGGAGCCTTCTAGAACCCTCCTGGAGTCTTCTGGAACCTCCCAGACCCCTCCAACTTTCAGATCATCGAAGGAAGCATCGGCGGCATGAAGCTCTTCCTCCTGAACACGCATCTCGAGTCGATGCGCGATCATCGCGCTCAGCGGTGTGCTCAGTTCAGCTTCTGCATGGACAAGTGTCAAGAGATCCTCGCGCAGAATCCCGGATGCCTTCTGTTCTTTGGCGGCGATTTGAATTTGCGCGACGAGGAGATCTCGAGAATACCCGACGGCGTGTTGGACGCATGGCAATCGGCTGGCGGAGAGACGAAGACGAAGTGGACGTGGGACACGTGCAAGAACGATAACAAGCAGGGTTTTCATGGAGCCAAGATGAGGTGAGGGGATGATGAAGGCATTCTGGAGTCTTCTGAAACGTTCTGAGGCGTACTGAAGCTTCCTGAAGCTTTCTGGAGTCTTCTGGAGCTTTCTGAAGGCCCTTGGCATTGTCTGAAGATTTCTGAAGGCCTAGGACGTCTTTTGAAGGATTTTGGGGCTCTGAAACTGTCGGAAACTAATCCATAGTGATGCCGATGACTTCCGGAGGTGTCAGCAGATGTCCGGGCGTTTCCGAAGCTTTCTGACGACTTCCGAACCTCTCTGATTCTTTCGAAGGATCTCAAGATGCTCCCCGCTCATTCTCGAGACTTCTGAAGGTCTCGGACGTCTTCGGAATGCTTCTGGTGCCTCTAGACGAGTTCATAAGACGTCTGAAGGTGTATGGAGTCTTCTGCAGGTCTCTGACGTCGTCTGAACCGATCAGACATTTTTAGAAGACGTCAAGAGACCATTGGAGCCTTCTGATCGATCCTGAAGACATGTGACGTTTTCTGAAACCTTCTCGAACAAAATGAGACGCTTTAGAATACACCTGAACATTCTGGATCACACCGAACAGCTGAAAAATCGATTTTCCACCTCAAATTTTTCCCCAATTTTCAGATTCGACCGTCTCTACTGGCACGGACCATTCAACAAGGTGCAATTCTCGCTGGAAGGCCGTCAACGCATCCGATCCTGCCTCTGCTTCCCGTCCGATCATTGGGCCATCAACGCGACGTTCTCAGCTGTTTGAGACGGAGTACGGACCTTTTCAAAGATTTCTTCCATTTTTACCTCTCTCCAAGCACCCTCAATTTTGTTCACCCGGTTTTTTTTGTGCTTTTCACCCACCCACCCCCTCTCATTCACATAATTTGCTTCTTCCGATTACTCAAATTCACATGACTGTAAATATAGCAATGCTTCATTTTCTCTTCAACAACATGGTATTAGTTAGGTGATCATTGTCAAAAGTGTGGTGTCATCAGTTGGGAACGTCCACAGCAGTGTCATCTTCAGTCCATCGGAATTGCGCGTGATCTCTTGACAGTCGACAGGCTCGTTGCTGGAAATTTGAATTTTCCAGAGAAAATAGAAATTTCGCCTTTTTTTGGTACCGAAACCAAGTGTTTCGCTCATCGGGGAGCCGAGATACAGAAAGTTGAAAATTTCGAAAAAAATGTTTGAAAAAAAAGTCTCGAAATTTTTTTGTTTATTTTCCGAAAATTTGAGCTCAAATCACATTGGAAACCTCGAAATAACCAGCAAAAACAATTTGAAGCCACCCGGGTTCGAACCCTGGACCCTTCTGACGCCAGCGAAAACCCACTGCGCCATGCGCTCACCCAAGTCAAAAACCGGTGTATCTCGGCGAGTTTTGATCGGTGAAAAGTGGTTTTGGGCTTAAATTGAAGCTCCTTATGTTTCCGAAACAAATAACCCATCAAGCCGAGGTATGGATTTTCGAGAAAAAAACTTTTTGAAAAAACTTTTTTTCCGAAAATTTGAGCTCAAATCACATTGGAAACCTCGAAATAACCAGCAAAAAAAATTTGAAGCCACCCGGGTTCGAACCCTGGACCCTTCTAACACCAGCGAAAACCCACTGCGCCATGTGGTCCCCCAAGGCAAAAACCAGACTTGTGATTTGCCGGGCCGGCCCGGTGACCCGGCCCGGCCCGGCCCGGATGACCCGGCCCGCCGGGCCGGGCCGGGCCGGGCCAGGGCCGGGCCGACAGAAAATTTTCCGGCCCGGCCCGGCCCGGGTCGGCCCGGGTGGGAAAAAAATGAAATTTTTTTTGTAATTTTTCTACTTTAATCATCCTAAAAGTTTAAAAATTGACCAAGAAACACTAATTTAACTAGAAACTTGAAAGAAAAACGCTGAAATTTCAAAATCAGAAGTATTTTAGACAGCCAAAAATTTTTGCCCTTGCCTACCCGGGCCGACCGGGCCGACCTGGCCGGGCCGGGCCGACCCGGGTCTACGGGCCGGGCCGGGCCGGGCCGGGCCGGGCCGGGCCGGTAGAAATTGCACAAATGACCCGGCCCGGCCCGGCCCGGCCCGTGACAAGTCTGGCAAAAACCGATGTATCTCGGGGAGTTTTGATCCGAGAAAAGTGGTTTTGGGCTCAAAATGAAGCTCCTTATGTTTCCGAAACAAATAACCTTTCAACAGCCGAGATATGGAGGACTTTCAAAAAAAAAATTTTTTAACAAAAAAAATTTTTTTTTTGAAAATTTGCGTTTAAATCATACTCACCGATTGTGTACTGGTACGATCTTGTTCCTCTGTTCCGTCTTCAATCCCTCGAGCACCGTCTCCATGTCCACATTCTCCACGGTCAGCAACAAATCGCTTCCGACCTCTCCGCTCACCCACTTCTTCAAAAACAAGTTCGTCTCCTCGGCGGTCAATCGGAGGCCTGATAACAGCAGCTGCTTGCACTTGGCCATCTCCTCCAAATCTGCCGAGCTGACCCATGCGGCGTGGGTGGCAAAGAACCGATTCTTCGGGTACCCCTTGGACCCATCGTACTTGAATCCCGCCCCCATTTCGATCCTCAACTCCAACGAGGGCACAGTGGTGAACGAGTGGATCAGGGCTTGATACAAGGACGGCTCAACTTGCATGCCCCCAACGATCTCTAGACGTCGCCAGGTGAGGTTTGTGTCTCTCGTGAGGTCGATGAGGTCGGCGAACAGTTCCATGCCAGTCTCGCGGCCCAACACGAATGACTGTGAGACCTCGACGATCCGCAGGGTGCTCAAGAGAAGGGAGAGAAGAGCTCGGCATTCTTGAAGCCGGTTTCTGGAGAGGACCTCGATGGAGCCGTCTGGCAGAAGTCGCAGGTTTGCCAGGGGGCCATTTTTTTGATCACTCGACTTGATGGAATACGTGACCACGGGTTTCTTGGGGTTCTTGAGTCGCCAGAGGGTCACCGTGTCCGCGGAGGCGTCATTCGTGATCTGGACATGAAGGGGTGTCAGTCTTTTGACCTCGGCCTTCATGAGGTTGGACGTCAACGAGAAGTTGATTCTGGAATTTAAAAAGTATGTTTTGTGACAAAAATCAAGGCTCTAGCTCAACTACCAGCCGAGATACATGGATTTGAAATTTTGACCTCAAAAATTTTCCGAAAAAAAATTTTTTTTTTGAATTTCCGGATCTTCAATCTTATTGAAAACCTCGAAAAACACAGCAAAAACAATTTGAAGCCCCCTGGGTTCGAACCCTTGACCCTTCTGACACCAGCGAAAACTCACTGCGCCATTCGGTCCCCAAGTTAAAAACTGGTGTATCTCGGCGAGTTTTGATCGGAGAAAAGTGGTTTTGGGCTCAAAATGAAGCTCTTTATGTTTCCAAAACAAATAAACTATCAACAGCCGAGATATGGATTTTCGAGAAAAAAAACTTCGAAAAAATTTTTTTTCCGAAAATTTTTTTTTTGAATTTCCGGATTTTCAATCATATTGAAAACCTTCAAAAAACCAGCAAAAACAATTTGAAGTCCCCAGGGTTCGAACCCTTGACCCTTCTGACACCAGCAAAAATCCACTGCGCCATGCGGTCCCCAAGGCAAAAACCGGTGTATCTCGGCGAGTTTTGATCGGAGAAAAGTGGTTTTGGGCTCAAAATGAAGCTCTTTGTGTTTCCAAAACATAGAACTTGTCAAAAAACAACAGAAAAACTTACAAATCCCAGGGCTGCATGGCTTCGAGGACAGGAATGAAGGCGAGCAGTGGCAGGCGGAGAAGGGGGAATCCGGTCATCTTTATCGACTCGATAATTTTGAATGTGAATGACTGGTTAATATAGGACAGTGTGAGTCTGCAGTTTTCCCAGAGACCCCAACACTCAAACGTTGGGTCTCAGCACGAAAGCGCACTGGTGAGTGGAGGGGCGAGTCGAACCAGCCGGGTTCATGTCCCAAGTATCTAAGAATGGGTTACTGTAGAAGATTTGGAGGTGATGGAAAGGACAGAGGAATTCGCTCAATTTTGAGCTCAAACCCACTTTTCACAAGATCGTACCAGCATACAATCGGTCAGCATACCTTGACCCTAAAAACTCTATTTCTTCGCTTTCTTCACAGAAAGTAGAATATTGGTTTTGACACCAAAAACCAAATGTTCGCCAAAAGTTTAGCTTCATTTTGAGCCCAAAACCACTTTTCTGGCATCAAAACTCGCCGAGATACACCGGTTTTGACTTGGGGGAGCGCATGGCGCAGTGGATTTTCGCTGGTGTCAGAAGGGCCAAGGGTTCGAACCCAGGTGGGCTTGAAATGTTTTTCGCTCATTTTTTGGAGGTTTTCAATATGATTTGAGCTCAAATTTTCGGAAAAAAGTGTTTTTTTTTGAAAAAAAATTTTTTCGAAGAATTTTTAACTTTCTGTATCTGAGCCTCTAGATGAGCTAGACGCTTGGTTTTGGTACCAGAAAAATGTGTTTTTTCAAATTCAGTTGAATGTGTCGTGTTTTTCGAAAAGAAAAATCCAAATTTGAAAAAAAAATTTTCGAAAATTTTCTCGAAAAATTTCTCGAAAAAATTTCAGCAAAATTTTTCGATTTTTTTTCGAAAAAAATTTCTAGCTTGGTTTCAGTATCGAAAAATGTTCTTATTATATTTAACAATGAAATTTCGAAATTTCAGCAATCAGCCCAAGGAATGGTCCCCTCGATACGCCCAATGAATCCTTATCATCTGTTCTTCATTTTTCTCCCCGCTCTTATCCCTCGCTCCATTGACAAGATTACATAATCTCCCAATCGGATTGTCCTGGAGGGTACTCTTGTTTGCCCTTACTTATGGACCCCGGACAGTTCTTATACAATCTCAACAAACTCTATCAGGGTCTCCATGACCCTGTCTGCACCATACAGTACCCCCCCCCCCTCTCATTTTGTTATAACAATAGATAGTGTGACACTTGTTGTGCAATACCCCCCTCAAAAAGTGATGATATGTTTTCTCTAGGCTTGTTTGTTTTTGGACCCCCACTTGGGGTCGAACCTGAGTAGTGTAATTTGAGACAAGAGAGGGCAAGATGGAGGAGGAGCTTGGGAAATTTTTGAGAAAAAGCAACAAAAATTGACTCTACAGTGCTCCACAAAAAGATCGTTCCACTTTGACATTTCACGTGTAGAGCATTCTAGGTCAACATTCGGACTAAAGTAGCATCATGAAAAATGTTCAGCCCCAAAAATCA
>LR544483.1:0-121660 GCA_900536305.3 Caenorhabditis sp. 40 LS-2015
ATGCAATAAATCCGGGAAAGCGGAACTGCGCGCCGCGCACTTGCCAAAACCAAATGCGGCAGTTGCGGCAAGGTGGGAGGGGCCTGTTTTTGAAGAAGTAAACACGGTGAATTTTTCGCAACGAAAGTTGGAAACGCGCTCCTCTGAAACACCCTGGCACCGTGCTAAAAATGAAAAAATTGCGGGAATTCAAACATTTTTTATTTTAATTTTCGAATTTTGTGTCGCGTTTTTCGAAGTTTCCGGTTTATCGAAGTCTAGAAACAAAAATTACTTCGAAATTTCACGAGAAAATCACAAAAAAACCAGTGGAAACCTGAAAAAAGTGTCACAGAAATTCGAACTGTCGTCAAATATAGCGCGTTGTCTGCAATCTGCCGTCACGTGTTTGCGTATTCTTCTTTGCGGTATCACACCACACGGCTACGCAGCGAAATATGCGTCCATTCTATTTGAATCACCCGCGAAAGCGAAAATTTAAAACACGTCGCGAAAAATTCACCGTGAGTAAACAAGTGGTCCGCAAACACCGAGTCTCACTTTAAAAAATCCTACAATACGTTTTGTCCCACATCAATAAGGTTTCACTCTCAATCAATCTCTTAACTGTTTTTTTTTCTCAAACTTACCGGCTGGACCTGCGAGTCGGAGACCGGCAAGACCGAATTCCCAAGAAAATCCTTCCTAAACAAAGTGTTCATTGTCATCAATACATATATCTACTTTTTAAAAAATCATTGCCTATTCCTATCAATAAAATTGACGACAACATCTCGATCAATATCTGACGCAGTTTTACTGTTAAAAATAACATAAGGTTCATGCTAATGTTTTCCTGCTGCGTCTCTCGCGCCTGCCAGATGGGCCCCTTTCTCTTAGTTATTGATTTTTGTCTATGATTGCCTATGAATTCTCGTCTCACAAAAACTGCTTTTCTTAAGACCTTTGTTTTCGCGAAACAGTAGAAGCCTAAATTTTAGTAAAATGGACGAGTTGGAATATCTGAAAGTGGAGAATAAAAGGAAGGATGCAGCATTGCAAGATATGAAGAAACTCGTCAAGGAGTTGCACTTAAAAATCGGCCGTCTGGACATTGCAAAACTGGAAAATGGAATGACCCAAGGCGAGATGCAAGGAGTAATTGAAGAGTTGGCAGCAACCAAGGAAAGTATTCAGGGACAGGCGAGAAAGATTGAAAAAGCGGTGAGGTTTTAAAGTAAAGATTTTCTTTGAAACTTCCTCATTTCAGGTATCCTCTGCTTTGCCGACATCCTTGCCAGATATGCCGTTGGAAATTCTCCTAAATATTCTTGGAAACCTTCACTTCAAAGAATTGTGAGTTTTCTGATAACAACACTTCGAAGTTACCATTTGAACTTTCAGGCTTCTGGTTCGAAAAGTATCGAAACCCCTACTGAAGATTGTTGATGATCAGTTGATGGATTCCAAGATAACGAGTGTCTTTCTTTTCACGGATCGTTATAGTTTCGAAGTCAATATAGACGATCGCGAAATAATGAACTACAGTTCTGCGGTTTCGAGAGAGAAGTTGAACGCGACTGCGCTCATGGAGAAGACAATGACGGGAATCCTTCGATTCAAGCCTTCACCACTGGACAAACTCACACTCTGCTACGGATGTGCTGAACCAACGAATAAGCGTTCGAAACTGGAAGAAGAACGTCACAATACTTATCTGGAGACCATACCAAGCATTCTCAAGACAAAATCGCTCTCCATCAGCTCGCATGCGCTAAAAAGTGTCTCCGGTATCCTACGCTACATCGAACCGAAAATTCTGGAATCGTTAAGTGTTGGCGGAGTAGAATTCAGCACTTTGTCAAGGTTCAATGCGGAATGGGATTTGGATCAGTCGGAGCTAGTGAAAACGGAGCACTGGAAACAATTGAAGAGAGTGCATTTTGAGCATCGCATAGAGGAAGCAATGCTACTCAAACATTTCGATCATCTCGAAGAATGTCAAGTCGTCGTGAGACGGAATTCTTCACAAACGTTGATAAAACTGAAAAAGGTAAGAAGCACATATTACGAAAAAGAGTCTGATTTTCTTCCTTTGCAGATGTTACTCTCCCCTGACTCCGTCATGAGACAATTCTTCATTCGCTGCTGGCTGCCCCTAGAACGGTTCACGAAAGATTTCGGAGAGCCAATTGTAGAAAATGGTTTTTCATGGAGACTGGAGACGCCTGATCCTACGGTGATGCTTCATGTGGACAGGTTCAACATGGGAATCCGTTTTTCACGGGTGCAAATTGATAATTGAGTTTTTTTTTTTCAGTTTCAGCTACCTCGATTTTCTCCAGGGAAACTATTAGTCGAGGTTGAAACCAGTGTAAACGACCTATGTAGTTCGAAAGAGGGTGTCTGAAACTAACATGTTCGCTTTCAAATCCTGCTTACAAGAATTCTGAAGACCAGAATCAGTATTCTTCAGAATTCCTTCAAAAAGAATTTGAACACGGAACTACGAGTTTTAGACATCCTCACTGAAACTGCATTGGTCGTTACTGTCAAATCTTGTCTGATCTTTGAAACTGTAAACCTATCGCTTTCCCATCACTACACCTACGCATTCCCAAATTCACATCATTTATTGTTTCCCGGGTTAACATAAAAAGAGCACCGGTCTCTGTAGAAAACAGTTTTTCTTTCTCTCCTCCTTCTCATATTTTTATCTCTATTTCTATCATTTTTCTTTTTCTTTCTCTCTTCTGAATAAATGGTTCCACTCAATATTGTATTCCACTACTACCTTACAGGTTTTTGACAAAGGTAGAACAATCCGTCATGATTTTCACCCAGCTCTAGATACGACTTTTCCTCAATTGACCATTTTTCGCTTTTTTCGTGAAAACGGGCATAAAGCTCAACTTTCCCAGCTTGTCCACTTTGAACTTTTGACCTCCTGCAAACCCAATACTCTTCATCATAAACCTCGATTCCTTTCCTTTCTCTTCTTCTTCCCCTTTCTCTCGTTTTCCTCTTCTCTCGGCCAGAATTTTCCGTGGTGTTTTTTTCTGCTGCTTGCCACATGTATCTGTTTCTCTGCCACCACCACACACCACACTCTCTTTGCAGAATTGATTCGGTGTACCCTCGGCCCGTGGCCGTCCATTTCATGCCCGTTCTCCTCTCTGATCAACTGAACGCGTTCACCTTCTCATTTTAACCGGTTTTGCTGCCAAGCTCCCCCAATGCTGGTTCCTCTATCTGTGTACTGGTCACCATGTTATCAACAATCTCATTATAAGGTACGTACATAAGTCGAAACAGATTTCTGATCACCCGGAAAAAAAGTGAACTTTTTCAGGTCTTCGCAAGATTTGAAGAATTGCTCACGCAGTTCCGGAGATTCTTCTCCAACTTCAAACCCAAAATGATCACCTCGAAATATCCGAGTCTCGAACATCTGCCACCAAGAGCGTTGAAATGTATTCTGGAAAAGACGAATTATGCTACCGTGTAAGTCTGGAAAAGAAGATTGTCTGCAAATATGATCTACATTTTTGTCTACTGATAGATAGATCGAATCAAACTTCGAGAATCAGATCTACCAGAAGAGAGAAAAATGCGCGCAGAGCTGAGTACCAAAAATTGAGAAAGTCGTCTCTTAAATGGGATGCTGAACACCAAAGAATCAACAGAAGACATTTTTGGGAGCTCGTGAAACGTCAAATTTTGCGAGCGCTTTTTTGAATTTTCAGTCATTGGTGCCGTTTGTTTTTGGTAAGTTTCGCGCGCATACAGTGAAGGCCCGGTTTTTGATCTACCAGTGCCAATAAAGCAAGCGCAAATTTCGTCGTTGATCCGAAAATTTTCACCACGGGATTCAGAAAATTGGAATCTGAAGAACCCGAAGTCTAGGAATCGACATATCTTTACTATTAACAAACGCAAAATTCTGTCTGTGTGTCTGTCTGTGTCGTGTCTCCCGCCCTAGCGAAGTCCCCACTGGACCAAAATTTCCCAAATTTTCACAGGTTATCAGGAATGGGGCCTGAATGATGCCCGTTTTTTTCGATTTTCGATTTGAAAAAAAATGAGCTCATGCGGGCTCAAAAACCCGGTTATATAAAATCTGTAAAACTCGAAACGGCAGGGTTTGCATCAAGTTATTCAACTGATTTCGATTCCGAAAAATTCCAGCTGCAACATGGCCAAAGTAAGCACCAAATTACGCGACATCATCAGGTCCAGCCGAATCCACACCACCATCTATATCATCAGAATCGAGCTGAGCATGGACGAAATCTTCATTGACATGGAACGGAACGATTCTGACGATGACTGCAACAACGCCGGAGCTTTATACCGTCAAACACCGCTCGGGTGTGAAGTTAAACACATTCTGCGCGACGAGTGGAGGTGTCTACCCGGCGAGAACATGTTCGACATTGCCTACAATGATCTGAAGGAAGGGTTGAGACTTCTACCCGGCTCTATTGAAAAACTTCACATTTCGTGTGGCCCGACAACTCCAGAAAACAGCCTTGGAATGCGGGCGTTTCTAGAGAAACTCGGCGTGTTTCTCGCTTCCCTGCATCCATATTCTCTTCGCGTTGAGATTCTATCAATGCACATCCCACCTGACGAGTCTCTCGTCATGAGCATTCTCCCTCATTTGGACAAGAATCCTTTGTGGATGCTGGTACTCGTCAACGTCAACAGAGACATCGTCGGAACAATGGAGACAATACGATTGGATCAGGTCATGGGCACGGAGCAGTGGAACCAACTGGAGGATCTTGTTGTGTGTCAAGCACTTCAAGTGTTGGCTCCGATTGCTCGCATGGAGCATATCAACACCGACCACGTCAACCACCATCCGGACTCGATTCGTGAGTATGAGTTGGTGAGTATTGCTTCATTTTTTTCCCCCGCAAAAAATCTCAAAATTTTCAGGCATTGGCAGTGGGGAGGGATCAAAACGGGATCGAAGCTATGGAAGAGTAATTTTTGGGTTTTTTTTCTCGGTTTTAATAAAGTTTCATAAAGTAATCTCTACATCAATACACCAAAGACGTCTTTCTCGCCAAATCTCTATCTTTTTTGGTCACCTGCCTGCCACGGATATGCTTCTCTGCGTCTCTTATCAATTTCCGAATTGTCTCGGCGTCCCCTGCGGACGACGTGCGTTTTATCAGAAAGGAAAAGTTTTCGGTTTCGTTGTGTGATATTATACTTTTTTGTGATTATGTTTCAGTAAATTGTCCAGACATGTGATTGCCAAAAGGTACATACATTTGAAAGTTCCTAATTCTTTTGAGCATGGAAAAAATCTTGGCATGTTGCCAGATGTGTTTTCTGCCAAGTTGCCAAGTTCGATCGCAACAAAGCGTCACGGGGTTGCGAAAGGGTGCATGCGTTTGAATTGCCGCGCCAGTTTTTGGGGCAACGCGGCACGCGTCGCGGTCGGTGATACCGCACTGCGTAGCGACTCACAATGCAAATCATCATTGAAAAATTTCTTGGCTTATTGCCAAAATTTTTTTGGCACGACGCCAGGGTCGCTCGCAACAAAGCGCGCTTTCTTCGAGTACCCGTTCGCAACCCCGTGAAGCGTTTTTACTTGAAGCATCCGTTTGCAACCCTGTGTTCAGATCGTTTTTGTGAGAGTCGCATATCCCTAGTGTTCCCGAAAACGAGGAGACGCAGAGAGGCTAGACACACGTTTTCTCTGTGTCTCTCGGTTAGCTATGGTTTTTCTTGCATAACCCGCAGAAAAACTATAGTTACGTAGTTTGTTATATACCATTGGAAAGCCCGGAACATTTTCTATCAAATGATGTAAAGTAAATCTCAAAATCTAAACGCATTTTAGAGATAACTAAATATGAATTTTGAGAGCCCAATATTTTTGTGTATCATACTTGAAAATGTTCGTATCTCATGAGTGCATTTCCTGTTTCAGATAATTGTTATACCAAACGATTGGAAATTTTTAGGGTTTTCCTAGGGACCGCAACGCGAGGGGGCGGAGCCTCCATTTTTTTCTCCCCGGGGGTATTTGGCATCTTTGAAGACGTGTAACTCGAGTTAATATGGACCGATTTTTATGAAAGTTTGTCTCGTTATGTAAATTGATGCGTGGAATCGAATGGTATAAACGGTTTTACAGTAAACTTGACAGTTTTTGCAATATTATGACAAAACGGAAAAAATTGTCTGGAAATTCATGATAAAATTCGAACACGCATGTTTTTGAACCGGATTCTGATACTTCAAAAGGTTTTTAATAGGAAACTAATAATAGTTTTAAAATTCATCGATGCCATTTTTTAAAAGAATCAGTCAAATTTCGTCAAATTCAAGCGGTAATTGTGAACTTTTTTCAGTGATGGCACTAGGTTTTTTTGAACTAGATACATAAAGAAACTCAATAATTACCCCGAAACAAAATTTGAAGTCATCTTGATGTATATTAGTTTCTCAAAAAGCCGTTGGAAAATTGGATACCTTTAACTTCGGCACTTTTTGTAAATTTTACCCGTAATGCAGGTCGAACACGCATGTTTTTTCTTCACCATCAGATTCTACACAAAATTTGCCATCGAATCGTGTATTTGGTTTTCATTTTCACCGATGCCATTTTTTTCTAGAAGTCATTTTCTATCTGAAAATCGGAGAAAATGCGTTTAAATTTCGTGTGCAGAAGTGGAGGTGGCGACCAGTTCATAACCGCAACCCGCCTACCTCGTTTGAAGCGGCGCAATGGTCGAGTGGTTAGTGCGCCGGATCGGTGGGGGCTGTCGCCGAGGTTCGAACCCGCATCTGCTTTAGGCGTTTTTTTAACTGATTTTCCTTGAAGAGTAACCGCGCGGCGCTTGCAAATCATATCTCCGCCCCTCGCTCCGCCTACTTTTCCGCGCACATTGCAACCCCCCAAGAGAAAATCGAGGAAAATGGGGGTCATAAACAGTGCTAGAACTCGAGAATGGGCGAACGTTTTTGAACGAAATTTTGGGAATGTATCAATATTGATATGGGGAATCGAATGGTATTAATAGTTTTGAGCAAAACCGTGTTTGAATTTTTCGTTGTGGTGCCTAGGTTTTCCAATATACTTTTTGTGCCCAACACTTCAATTGTGATTTTACTTGAAGCTTCTCCGCACTGTCCACCATGTTTTAGACCAATAGAGTCTTGTTGCTTGAGTTCACATTCAAAGTTATTTATTTTGCCACAAAAAAAAGCGGTTTCTCATAGCCATTTTATCCTTTCATGTGTTTCTTCGATTGATATGAATGATGGGGCCACGTCAAACAGCAAAGTAAGAACTGCTACAAATGAGTTTGGACAAATGATAACGGGAAAAATAAGAAGAGATGGGTGCAAAAATTTCCAACGCGTGTATCTCATGAATGCGGAGGCTGTTGCACATGAGTATTATATCTTTGGATTGGAAATTTTTCGCGCTTTCTAATGGTGTATAACACTTCATGTAACACAGATGCTTGATGAAAATATGACGTTCTAAAATTGATGTTTTTTTTTTATAATTGCTACTAGTTTCCCTTGTAATTTATGCTTTTCCTTCAGTTTCCACTTATTTCCAATCATCAAAGTTTCACTTCTCCAGGCTCCAATGGAAGCCCAAATGTCGGATCCTCGAGCCGCTCCTCCTCCTCTCATCCGTGTCCTTAAAGCTCCCAAAGCTTTTGAACTCATTCTGGAGCATCTGGATTTTCATAGTGTGTAAGTCGGTTTTCAAGAATTATATTTCTCTGGTATTTTGTGGGTAAATTAAAAACACACTTTTGTTGTGGATAACTTTTTTGGGAGTTCAAAGGTGAGTCAGTTAAAGCGCTTATTCTGAGGTGACCCCTAAAAAGTTGCTTTTTTTAGGGGATTAACACGATTTACCGAACTTGACAGAAATTTTCCGAAAAAGTTGTCAACTAAAGAAATGAAGGTCTATAATCGTTTGATCTACCCACAAAATTTCAAAACGATCAGATAACTGTGAGCCAATTCCCAAGACTTCAAATTTTAACTTCCAGCAACCGTCTTCGTCAAACCAATCGCTTCCTCTGGCGTAAAATCGACCGTAATCCGCCGGACATTCGACTCAACATGATTGTCTGTGAACTAGGCCGAAGGGAAATCTCCCTCCTCTTACAACGAAACCCCGACTTCAACTCTGAAAACGACCCATTCGACGCCGACATCAAGTACATTCAAGAAGACAACAACTGCGTGGTGAAGAAGAATGGGGTTGTCAAGCGAGTTCTAAAAGACTCGGACATCTATAAAGTCGCGATTAAAGACTTGATATTGGCGCTCACTGCTCAAGCCTCTGTCCTATATCGTTTTGTGATCACCTGCGAGAACTCACTAGCCGAAGAATACATGGATAACCTGCGCACTTTCCATCGACTTCTTCATATCTCTCTGGAATACCGACACCGGCCCCTACCATTGCTCATGCTCCAACTCTCCATTCCCCCGGATGAGGAATTTGTGATGCCCGTGTTTTCCAACGTAGATCCCCGATTCATCAGCACTCTTCAAATCGACAACAACGACGCAACGAAAGAAGACACCACACTGGAACTTCGTCACACCCTGAACACTCGGCAATGGGCGAATCTCGATTTCCTGTGCGTCAACCAGGGCTTTCGATTGCTCATTCCATTTGCTCGGCTCGCGGAAATACCCAGGAAAAGAGTTCTGTTACATGCGCGTGTGATTGCTCAGTTAAGAGAGGTAAGATATGAGAAAGACCAGGGTGTACAGTGTGTTTATTAGTCAGCTTTGAGTAATTGAAAAAGTATGTTTCAATCACCAGATTTTTCTGAAAATTTGGCGGTGTATTAAACAACTTCAGATCTCCATTTGTTTAGTTGTCAACTTTTCTTGATAATCGCAATCAACTGAGTTATGATACGTATAGTGAGGCAAAAAGACTAAAACTTTTGGATGCTTCACCTTTAACGCATCATAACGGGGTTGATTGTAGTTTTCCAAAATAGTTGTTAAATAGAAAAATAAGGATCCAGAGTTATTTAATATACCCACAAAGTTTCAGAAAAAAACGGGTGGCTGAGAGTCACTTTCCGAGTCTTTTCTTTCATGTACATGATATTACAGTTTTTTTCCGGCTGTATTTCGAAAAAACTGAAAGTTGGAGTTGCTAGACTAGACATGCACAACTTGAAACCGAAAAATCTTCTGATTTTGAACAAAGAGGTTCAGATTGCTCATCACTCCTGAGGAATGGGAGAGAGCTTAAAACTTGGTGTCTTTTCTTGCACTGGTTCTAAGTTGGAAACGAGTCATCGTTGAAAAGGGAAATTATGATAATTTTGGAACAGTATCCAACTCAAATTTAAGTACTTCAACAACTTTTTTCTTCATCCAAAATCGAGCTCACGTAACTTCGAAACAAAAACAATTATTTGCAATGCAAATTGAAATTTTTTTTTTCGTAGTTTCTTCAACGGATAATGACTCACCTAGGTGTAAAGCTCGGAAAAAGTTGTTAACTACAAAAATGAAGATCTAGAGTTGCTTAAAGGAGGATTCCGGGCAAAATTTTTTATTGCTCTAAAATATGTAATCAAGTGTGCTGATTCCGAAAATCATCATGAAAACGCTCAAAAACTGCTCTAAACACCCGAAAAACCGCCTCAAAGAGGCCATTTTTGAAGAAAGTTGCCCCAGTTGGCCACAACAGCTTTTGTCCATTTTTCGTCGTTTTTTCGAAAATTTTTGAATTTAAACATGAAAAAAGCAACAAAAAGGGCTAAACAAATTACAATTCGTCAATTTTAACAAAAAAAATCGAAAAAAAAAACCACTAAAAATGGACAAAAGCTGTTGTGGCCAACTGGGGCAACTTTATTCAAAAATGGCCTCTTTGAGACGGTTTTTCGGGTACTTAGAGCAGTTTTTGAGCGTTTTCATTATGATATTCGGAATCAGCACACTTGATTACATATTTTAAAGCAATAAAAATTTTTGCCCGGAATCCTCCTTTAATACATCCACAAAAATTCAGAACCATCGGACGGTTGAAACATACTTTTTCAACTGCCCAGTTGACTAATTTGCACTGACAAACACTAAAATTTAGATCTTTTTGGCCGATACTGTTTTAGAGCGATATCTGGGCTCTTGTCAAAATGAAATGGCTACCTGTGTAAACTTCTAGAATTCAAGATGTTTTCCAAAAACTTCAAAATATGGCGAAATTTGCCCCATCTTTCAGAGAAACTTCCTCCGATTCTAAAAATTTCTGCAGAGTCCCAGAGGGGTTTAAAGTAAAATTCAAAAGCATTGAATTTACAGTGGCTCGCATGGAACTACGATAATGGGCTGCTACGTCCTGAGCATGCGATGCAGAGATGAGCGGAATTCCGTCTTCCGTCTTCCGTTTTCCGCTTTCCGTGACATTTTTTTTGTTCTCGTTCTCCGTTTTCCGTCTTCCGGCTTCCGGAACTCGAAATATCATTTCCGCTCATCTCTTATGCAATGTGATTTCTTCAACCGGAGTCTCTAGTTTTCTCAGGGAATTTTCTATTCAAACTTTTACTTTTTCGATGAATTCATTTAATAAATATTTTTCTGATCACTCCGTTTGGCAATGGTGCTGTGTTGTTATGATTCGAATGACAGTCAGTGGTGGCCATGGATCCGGAAACTCGGTCATCCCTGTATTTTTAAAGGAACATGTTCAATGAAGTTTTGCGATTTCTTCTCCATTAAATTTGTCTTGATAAAATGTCAACGTTTTCTTCGATTCTCATACCCTGTCCTTCTAATAATGCCGCATAAATTTCCACCCGTTTCCTCTCCCCCCGAAAACAGAGAAAAACCGATCATTGTTCTCCCCCCGTCAACCTTCTTGTGTATTTGTCCACGCCGGCGCTCAGCAAACACGCTCCACTGGACACCACTAGTTTTTACACTTTGATGTTACACTTTGGGTTTCTTCGAAGTTTCCCGTTTCGCTTTTGTTTTATGTGTTGTTCTCGATATATTTTTCACTAGTTGTACTCCGTAATATTTAGAAAATTAGATTTTCAGTTGTTTTGTTAATGAATAAAGTCGATTTTAGGCGCAGACAACTGAAGTTTTCATTGCAAATTCGATCGTTTCTTTTTTCACAAAATTTTCTGATTCAAGTGCTCTATATTTTATCTGTTGCCTTCGATCTGGTATCATATAGGATGGGAACAATATTCAAAAAGTTTCAGATAAACTATGAGCGTCTCTGCACATAGTCTCACCAACATTCCCAAAGAGGTTCTACTCAATATTCTCAAAGAAACGGATTTTGGAGGATTGTGAGTTGTTTTTTTGGTCATTTCAAGTCAACTTAAAAATTGAATTTCAACTTCTCGTTTTTTCTGACTTTTTGTGGGTCTTACAATGCAACTCTAGACCTTCGTTCATGTAGTTGAAAATATTTTCGCACAATCGCTGTAAAGAAAGTTATGTCGATTTTAGTGACGAGATGTCCTAACTTTGGTTGCAATTTTTGAAGAAGGTTATAAAATAAAAAAGTGAAGCTGACAGCAAAACGTATGTAGTGCATAGCAAAGGACATGCAACATTTCTGATGCCTTTGACACTGCAAGTTTTGGCCGTCTTACTCGCCAAACTAAATCTCCAAGATTACCAAGTTTCAAATTTTTCAGTTTCAAATTCTCCATTTCAGTAATCTGCTCGAGAATGGCTTCATTGTTAGCCATATGGTTGGGAAAACTAATCTCCGAAAATCATTCTGGAATTCTGAAGACCAGTTATAGGTTCTCAAAGCGCCAAAAAACAGAAATTTGGAGTCCAACCTGAAATTTCCAATGAAAAAAAGAGCACAGAATCGTGTTTTAGGTACTTCGAGATCCTATAACTGGCTAGGATTCTCGTAAGAAAGATTTGAATGCAGAAATATAGTTTTTAGACAGCTCCTTTTGAAACTATATGTATAGGTTGTTACTGCTGGTTCCAACCTCGACGTTTTTTCTCTGTCATCTTACCAGGTCGTGAAAACTTGTCTTACTGTCTTACTCGCCAAACTGAAAATAGTCCTGCAGTATCATCAAATTCAGTTTCGAATTCTCTATTTCAGTTATCTGCTTGAAACTGGTTTCATTGTTAACCATGTGTTTCCGAAAAGCCAATCTCCGAAAACCATTCTAGTTCTCCAAATCCTCATAACTATTATCCAACACGTCTTGATTTTAGAATAGAAACGAGATGAGATTAGACAAAACAAAATCGTGTTAGCTTTTGGCGGGAATTGAAACATTCAAAATTGTTGGATGCTCTAGAAACTAGGGTGATGGGTAGAGCCCCTTTTTATTTTATAGACTGTTGCTTTCATCATTTGAAAGATTGGGAGGCTTAAAAAATAGCTAGAACTATAAGAATTTCAAAGCCCAAGTCTTTACCTCCACTTTTTGCAGACAATCCATTCGAAAAGTGAGCTACGGTCTTCGGCACTTCGTCGACAACAACTCCTTCGATCTCAAAACCAAAAACATCTTCTTCTTCGCTGGTGACAACAATCACAACCGAACATCATTCCTCTGGGAGACATACGACGATATCAAGCAAGCAACGGATTACGCCCAAATCGGAGAACACTGTCGAGTGACGTGCAGTGACAATCTCGCATTGAGAATCGCCATTAGAAAAGAGCACCGCTTCGATTTGATGTATCTGGATATAGTCTCCCTTCTCACACATCAACAATCCGTCTTGGAGTTTTTCGCGATGAGAATCTGTCATGATGGAGATGAGCAGTATCACGCAGACTTTCAAGCGTTCCTCGACAAGCTCGTGCTTTATTTGGAGTCCCGAGCTGAGAAACTGAAGGTCACTAGACTCTGGATGGTCGGAGCATCATCTGCTCAGGTCTACTCTGTACTCCGCCTGCTCGACCCGGACCACATTAAAGAGCTTCAAATCGAAAGAGACCGCGGGCAAGAGATCACACCAATGGACATAGAGGATTGGGTCGAGTTGGAGCATTGGCGGAAACTGAACACTATAAAAATTGACGATTTTTGGATTACGATACCGATGCAGAAATTCGCACACATGGATGACGTGGCGATTCGGAGGGAGGAGTTTTCGGTGGTCGAGTTGTTTATTTTGAGAACGGTGAGGAGAATTTTTTTTGTGATTTGAGAAAATCCAGATCAGGGGTCTAGGAATAAGTTCGACAACCTAGAAACTCTAAAACATCACGCTCCTGGTTGACGATTTGAATAATCCCAACTCAATATGATGACTTTGAAATCGAAAATGTTTTTATAAGATTTTCGAAAACAAGAGAGAGGCGCGAATTTCAGAATCTGAGAATCCTCTTTCCAGATGCTCCAAAAACGCGGCGTCAACTTCGAAGACTTCACAGTGCACTACAACCGTTTCATCGGTCACAACTACCTTCAAGACTTCATGGGCGAGCGAGTCCGAAACGCCGAGGACCCCGGCACCAAAGTCTGGGCCTTCTCCACTCCGGACCCGGATCGACTACTTTTGTGCATTTTGGCGCCCAGAGAACTCACATGCTTCTTTGTCCCCCATGATTTTCAAGATGATCATAGTGACGAGGAGAGTGAGGAAGATGAAGAGGATGAGGATGAGGATGAGGATGAGGATGAGGAGGAGGAGGAGGAGGAGGAGGAGGTGGATAGTGAAGACGAGGCGAGAAGGCAAGCCGAGGAAGATGAGCGAGAGAGGGACCGTCTGTTCGTGCAGAGGATCGGCGAGGATGTGATAGCAAGGGTGAATGCGAGATTTCCTCAGTTGCTGGCACAAGCACTGCCAATATTACCGCCGCAAGACGAAGAAGAAGTGGTAGAAGAAGAAGACGTTTGAAGTAATTTTTGTAGATGATGAAATTACCTCGACAATAAATTTGATTGTTGTAGCACTGAACCTTTCTTGATACTCTGGAACAGCATTATTTTGATGATTCACTCTGGATCTAGATATTCGAAACGACAGCAGGAGTATCATTAGAAACTCCACGGTTTCAGTTTCACTATGATTATGAAGCAGACAAAAACGGATATTGCTTTGATGAGAAGACGAGGACAGCCAGAAATTGGAAGACATTGAAACACCCAGAAAAAAACTTGAATTATCTAAAATTCTGGCCGTTCCAAATTCGGGATATGGACTAGCCAGAAAATAGCAGTTTCGATAATTGCTGTAGAATGTCATGTAATCCCGTTTCTTCCCACAGTTCCGTCCAATCCAATTTGACCATGTTCACTGCAACATGATTAACTTTGAGCAGTTGAAAAAGTTGGTTTCAATCACCCGATTTCTATCAAACTTGGTGAATGTATTCAGCAACTATAGATCTTCATTTTTGTAGTTGAAAACTTTTTGTTGCGCCGCTTATAGTCACGCTACATCAAGACTTAACATTTCAGTGTAAATTTCGAACTTTTTCGGACCAACGATCTTCAACGCAACATAACTGACTTAATTGTAGTTTTCGGAAAAGTTTTCAACTATAAAAATGAAGATCTAAAATTGCTTGATACATTCACCAAGTTTTATAGAAATCGGGTGATTGGAACATACTTTAACCGCTCAAAGTTAATCTACTTCCACTGAAAGCGGTCCAATTGTATTTCTTATTGGACTGTATGCTCTTAGAAAAATCTATATCCTGGACCAGCATCGCCAAAGATCGGAAGGACTGGTGTGCTGTGATCCGCGCCCACACCACGTGAGCGAAGAACGAATCGACTAAGTAACTAAGTAAGTAAGTAAGTAAGTTGCTTTTAATACCTATGCCTGTTTCAGAATCCCCTTAATAATAGAATTCCCACTTGATGATATTAGAATTTCTTTTTCACCAGCACGCGTAGGACAGGACATGATTCTTGGTAGATCCCTATAACTGCTCCGAAAAAATTTCACTGAATCTCCACCATCCTTTGAAGTGCTGATCTCATCATTATCACCCTCCACAACCCTTCAACAGATCCAAGATTATTCCACCCCTTTTCTCATCATCCACTGTTTCATTCTCATTTCATCCATCGACTTTTACTCCTGTATCAAAATTCCTAAGAACTTTGTGGTTCCTGCTGTTGCCGCGGATTCTCTAGAATAATTCGCTTCAAAAAAATCTGTCAAAACTGATTTCATAATTTTCCGTTCCTTTAGACTATTATCTGCCAGCTACTTTCAAAAGGAAGATTTCAGAGTGGGGGTTACCGATCGAAAACAAAAACACTGTGAGAAGATCGAAATCGCCATTTAACATGTGGAGATGTGATCGATAGGAAACGGAAACAAATGTTAGAATGAGGTGAGAACAAAAAGTCTAGCAAAAGGGGCGGAGTCTATTGAGGTTTGTGGAAAGATTCTGGCGAGAGATACTAAGTAGAGTGTCGTCTCGCGAGACATTTCTCGCAAACATCACTAATGCTCGAAATTGTCTCGGTTCGTCTCGTCCCGTCTCGTCTCGGCTCGTGCTCGTCTCGCGCTCGCGCTCGCAAATGCTCGCAAAATGCTCGTCTCGCAAATGCTCGTCTCGCAAGTGTTCGCAAATTTTCATTTCTCGCAAATTGCTCGCATTTTTTACGCGAGTCTTGCGAGTCTTCGAGACTCGCAAGTTTCATTTCAAAACTTGAATTTCGATAAAATTTTCAATAAAAGCGTGGTCTCTGCCTTTTAAAATCTAGTTTTTTCTTTCAGAATTTCCAACTTTTTGAAGAAAAAAAAGTATCACATAAAAAAGGTACAATTTCTGAAAGAAAAAAACTAGATTTTCCACGCCGCAACCACTTGGAACCAGTCGCAAACCACGCTTTTATTGAAAATTTTATCGAAATTCAAGTTTTGAAATGAAACTTGCGAGTCTCGAAGACTCGCAAGACTCGCGTAAAAAATGCGAGCAATTTGCGAGAAATGAAAATTTGCGACAACTTGCGAGACGAGCATTTTGCGAGCATTTGCGAGCACGAGCCGAGACGAGACGGGACGAGTCTCGCAAAGAGACTCGCAACATTTCTCGTGCTCGGCGAGCATTGATGCTCGCGAGACGATACTCTAATACTAAGGCCTTCTTGAATAAGGTAGAATTGAATTGCCAATGTTGTAAAGACTGAAACTGAAAACGTTGCCTGTTGGATGAAAAGATTCTGCTGTGTTTCTTTTCAAAGTTGCCTTTTGGGATTGACCAAAAAAAAGAATCGAAAAATTCTTTCGAGTTTTGCTCATCAAGTCTCAATAAAACGTATGCAACGGGACAGACAAACCAGTCAATGGTTTTGTTGAAATTCATCAATGAATATGAACCTTCTGAAACACTGTTGTTTTTTTTCTTCAGAGCGTCGTTTTCTTTTTATTATTAGAATTGAGGACTTCAAATGCATACTGTATAATATAGAGGAGCACATACACATACAAATGGAACAACGGTCTCGAAAAAAACGAACACTCTTCTTTTTTTTTGGGATTTTTTTTGGGAAAATTTTTTTAGTGAGGAAGAATCTGAACGGTTATAAAGGGGACGGAGTCAGTGAGTATTATGGGGGACACAAATGAGAGAGGTACAAAATACGAAGACTGAGAATGCGCGGGAATTTTAAAAATGGGTTAATCGGGGGTAAAAAGGGGCGGGTTAGAAAAGTAGAGAAAGAGTAAGTGAAATCGAGAGACTCAGAGAAAAAAGTAGTTTTAGAGATAAAGAATAATATGCTTTCAGATTGAGAGGGTATATACAGTAACTGGGGGGAGGTGGAAGGGGAGTAACGAGAGGAGTGCTTGATAGAAAAAATTCGACGATTTTTGAAGATTATTCAAATTTCGCGCCAACACTTCAAAAAAAAACTCAAATCTTTTCTATCATTCACCCGAAATGATTTGGGACGACGGGAATGGATGGAACTTCGAAATATGAGGGATACGAGGATTCAGATGCAAATTTTGAGAAATCCGAGTTGTTGTTGTTTTGGAAATCGCAGATGGTGAGAGAAGTCTGAAAAATTGAACTGAAAAAAAAAATTTCAGTTTCAAATTTATGGTTTTTTTTTGTTGAAAACATGAAAACTTTGATTGATCGGTTTTTCATACAGTCCGGGAAGCTCCGCCCCTTTGGCAACCCTGGCACGCCGATTTCGCAATGTTACTAGCGCTGGACTTATGCGGTGTGTTGTAGTTTTTCTGTTCTTGTAAAATGTTCAGTTTCAAAGTTTCCATATTCTTGAAACATTTAGTCTATGAATACTGATGCAAACAAGAATCTTGCTCGGCACAAAATTTCACCCATTGCTTTTTTTCTAGCTCCGCCCCTTATGGAGACCCAAACTCACCCTGAATCCCGAATCCCCATAATATTCTCGCCGTCCGAGATCAAAATCGTCGCTAGCCATCGATGCGCCATTCACCAACATCGCCTTCTGTCTCTTCGCCTCCATCACGGATTCGAAAGATTCAGAAGACGTTGTCGATGAAGACACCCCGCTGGCATCGCGACGACTCCACCCTGCTAGTCAGCTGCTGTCTGTGGTCGGACTGTAGTGGCTCTCGGTGGGGCTGCACGACGCCGAGTGCTCCAGATAGGCGTCGTCGTTGTGTTGGTCGTCGAAGATGTCGCCGTAGAGTTGCCAGAAGAGGAGACCCTCTCCGTAGAGCGAGTGCCGTTTGAAGGTGTTGCGGACTCGCACTTGCTCGATGACGTCGACGCCCATGAGCTGGAAAACGCATATGATACATTTTGAGCCATCTTATAGCTTGGAGCAACACACTAGTAGCTCAAAATATCCCTTGAACGAACTCAAGCTATTTTCAAGTGAGATTTACCATCTTGATTTGAAAGAACTAACGCAAAACTTTTATGGCCTTGAAACTAAGATTTCGAAACGGTAATTAACACTTGCAAATGTCCTTTCACTCACCGCCAACTGTGGAATTAGGAGCAAGATTTTTGAGAGTCTCGACGCAGCGGCAACAGGCTCAGCATTCTCCATGAACATCTGGAATAGAGCTGTGTGAACTCGCTCACGCAGCATACGGATCGACGATTCGGCCTCCTGGGACAGTCCCGGAGCATCTGGAATTTTCGGTTTCAAGAAGGTGGGATTAATCTTGGTTTTTCATTTTCGGTAGTATATACCAGAGTGATGGAAAGTCTCTGCGGGCATAGGAATTGAAAACTAGGCAGGATCGGTAGCCCAAAGAGGAGAAAAGTGCATGTAGAGCTGACGTATGTAATCACAAGAGTCCTAATGACTCATTCCTAGTATCCAAACCAGGGCTGGGCGGCAACAACAATTTTTCGGCAAATCGGCAACTCGGCAAATTGCCGAACGCCTTTCGACAACTTTCGGCAACTCGGCAATTGCCGAAAATCAGTTTCGGCAACTTTCGGCAATTTCGGCAATTTTCGGCAACATAGCTATTATCCCTTTCTTTCAGCGTAATGAAAAAAACACGGCTTTTATTGGTTTTCATCAATCGAATTTTTAGCAAAAGAAGTAACAGAAACAAACTGTTTGTGAAAAAAGCTTCTTTTAACACATCAGCGGGATTTTTTGGTCAAAAAAAATAAATTTTCAAACATTTAGGGAGACAGGATTTGTCAAGATTTGTCTTTTCTGCAATGCCGAATTGCCGAAAATTGTGTTGCCGATTTTGGCAACGGCAAATCGGCAACGATTTTTTTGTTGCCGAATTCGGCAACGGCAATTCGGCAAGAAAAATTTGGCAATTTCGGCAATTTCGGCAATCGGCAACTTGTTGCCGCCCAGCCCTGATCCAAACTACTTGAAAAGTTCCCGAAACATTGAAATTCTGTATTTTCAAGACATCCTGGTTTCAGAACGTCCCGGGTTCAAATTACTCTGGTTATGAAACGTTCCAATTTCACAAAAATTTCCCGGTTTCGGAATGAGCATGTTTGGAAAAAACTCTGACTTCAAAATGATTATTATGTCGAGGATTATGGGTTGCCATACGTCCCAGTTGTGAAATGACACAGTTACGAGATCTCATGGTTGCGAAATGTACTGGTTTCGTAATTCGTTGGTTTTTGAAATTTTATCGGGTCCTCGGATTTCAGTCTCCTGATTTCAAAAAGACTCGGTTTCAAAGTGTCTACGTTACACAGTTTTTCGATTCGCAAACGATGTTTTCATTGCACTTCTTTTGAACCTCCAGAAAAGTCAGAACCATTCCGTTTCGAAAACACCTTATCGGTTTCACACGTCTCGGTTTCAGAGCGTCCCGGTTTCGAAATAACTCAGTTTTAAAATGACCGTACAGACCCTTTCGACCCAAATGACCCTTTGCTTGTTGCGAAATAACTCTGGTTTCAAAATGTTGTAGTTTCAAGGGTTTTGAATTGCAATACGTCCCAGTTGTGAAATGACGCAGTTTCAAGATCTCATGGTTGGGAAATGTCCTGGTTTCGACATTTATTGGTTATTGAAGTTTTCCGGGTCCTCGGATTTGATAGTTTCCTTATTTCAAAGTTACTCGGTTTCAAGGTCTCTACTTTGCACAGTCTTTCGAACGATGCTTTCGTTGCACTCTTTCCAAACCTTCAGAAAAGTCAGCACCATTCAGTTTCGAAACACTCCTCATCAGCTTCACAATTCTCGGTTTCAGAGCGTCCCGGTCTCGAAATGACACAAATCAGTTTCAAAACGTCCCTCTTCTAAAGTCTCCGATACCAATCTCGATAATTCCCATCAGTCTCTCTACGCCGTTGTGCCTTGCGCCGGAAACCACCTCTCCCCTTGGTTCCCCTCACTAACTCGAGAAATTCCATTCTTATCACACCAAAAAAAAAATTATGTGTTGCATAATTTTTCGTGCCCCTTGCACACCGAGGCCATTAGTGACCGACTGATAAGAGGGTCTTTTCCAGAAGTAACGAGCACCGGAAACGCCGAAAATAACGTTGGTTTTCGTATTTTCGAGAAGGGCCACGATTTTGTTAATGGTAGATCAAAAGTGGTAGATCAAGTTGAGATTCAAGAGACGGCTTTCAGTAGATCAAAATCAATCACAAAACCCAACGGGAAGGGTAGATCAAATTTCCCAAACACTCACCAGGGTTCAGCACGATCAACGCCTTGAGCAGCACAATCTCCTTGGCTCTCAAGCAGAGTGGTTTGAGCTCACGCTGGGTCCACTTGCTCAACGCCTGCACGGTCTTCCAGGCGAGAAACGAGACGGACGGTGGTGCGTGGTGAGCCAGTAGATATGAGTTGTTACATAAGGGAATGCGTGTGTCAGCGTGGCCGAGTGACGACGATTGGCACCCGATCTCGAGTAGGACGAGCGGTGCGCAGCATGCACGCAACAGGGCGATCTGGAAAATTGAATTACTTAAACAGAGATCTATTTACTGCAGCTGATAGATTAAGGGCTCGAAAAGTTGGCACTGAAACTGAAATTTTTGTTTTGAAAAAAAAAACGAGGCTCAGAAAACTTATGAGGTGCTCTTTGTTCCTTGCTCCTAACTTTTCTCAAACTTGTCCAAAAATTATAAACTTTTGTGTAAAACAAAACTGAGCTCTTCAGTATTACAAACAGAGAGTTTAAAATGAAAAAACTGAACAGATAATTTTGGGAAAAAAAGATTGCAGTTTCTTCTCGTGCTCATTCCAGTTGAAAAAAAGTGACAGTATTCCAATATTGCATGAACGAATTAAAAATCATCTACTTGAAAATGGCTCAATTCAGGAATTCCTACCGCACTGAAAATCACACATTAACATTTAGAGCTGAATATGGTGAAACTGAAACTGAAGATTTTTGGAAAAAGTCTCGCTCAGAAAAGTTATGAAGATCATTTTGTTCTTCGCTCCACAACCTCGCTCAAACTTGTCCAAATACTTTTGTAAAACAGGAAAAAGTTTCAAAAGTTTTTCAGATTTTGTAACTTTCAGTACCTACTGAAGTTGGATTGTTTAGAGCTGAAAATGCTCACACTGAAACTGGAACTTTTTGGTTGGAAAAGTTTTGAGTTTCACAAGAAAAATTGGAAACAGAGAACTTTTCAAAAATCGTAAACGTTTTGTACAGTTTACCGGAACTCTCTAGTGATGCAAGTTGTTCAGAACGCTTAATTCTAAATTGACATTTTCGGAAAAAAATACAGTTTTTTTATACGCTCATTTGTGTTGGAGAAGAAGTAATGGTCACTGGAATCTACTGATTTGAGATCAAACATGGCAAAAATATTGCATCGAAAAAACTCTGGCTTCAAAATGTTTTTTTAGGATACGTTCTACTTGTGAGATGACACGATTTTAAAATGTTGACTCCATAACTGGAGTTAAAAAGTTTTGAGCTGAATATGCTAAAACTGGAACTGAAATCTTTTAAGGGAAAAAAACGAGTTTTTGAATTGGTCAGCGCTATTTTATTAATAACTTCAGAAACTTACACAGAAGTGTTTTTGCAGAGCAAACTTTTGTGGAACGGAATGAAATTTAGATATTATAGAAGAGTTCAGGTTTTACAAAATAGTTTCCAATTGTTGAACATAATTAAGCCACGTTATGAACCAAATGCTCAAGGGTCCCTCACCTTATCCATTGTGTGATGCACATCTCCGATTTCGGCCGTCTGACGACACCAGTCAATTGCCCAAGTAACCAACCGACGTTCAGTGTCGTAGCACAACTGTTCGTCGGCCTGTCGAGTCGCTCGATAACTCATTTCCGAGCGAAAACCGTCAAGAAGTTCGGGTTCTTCGAGAAGATTCTGGAGCGATGGTTGGATGTATTCGAGAGAGGAGCGCTTCGCGTTGCCATCCGATGAGGTCTTGTCGATCAGAAGCAGCGACGAGATGAGCAGGCGATTGTCGGATCGTGCGCGTTTCGCGTCGATCTGAAATTTGTCAGTTTGTGTTCTCCTCTAGATCCCCTGGTCCCTCATTTCTCCCGAACCCCGAAAAATTCCATTTTCTGTCTCTCCAAATAGTCTACTCCTTGTTGAACTTGCGACGTCATTTGCCGTCTAAATCTCCACTCTCTCCCTTTTTCTCTCGGTGCTCCCCAGCACCCGAGAGCATCGAGACAGTGTGGAGCATTAGCACTCGGAGCAAGACAGAGTGAGCAGCTGCAAGAGGCTCTGCACGTGAGCAAGAGCAACCAGTGGAGCATGGGATGGGGGTGGACAAGGGATGGTCCATCTGACACAGGCTCACTTACTACAAAGTTGAGGAGGAGAGTGGAGATCAGAGCTCAGAATATTTTGAAGTCAAAAGTTATCAATACAAGAAGATACCGTTACTGTTCTTGGGCTAACAAAATTCAAGACCTCATGTAACAGAAACTTCGGAAAGTTCTTAATCCAGAATTTATTTTTTTTTCCAGGCTATGTTGGACTGTTAGGTCGTTTTGGGAGTTTCTAGGCGCAAGATTCTTCACTGTTTCCGGATTTCCATAGATTTTCAGACTCAAACAGACAGTGATTAGCGTGATTAAACCATAGGAATGCTTGAACCATCATCTAGAAAAGTTACTGTTTCCGAATGCTCGTAAGTTATCCTATCAATTTTCAAACACGTTGTTCTTGTCCTAATATTATTTTACTAATAAAATTTAAAAACTTCCGTATGGTTGTCCAGATGTACAGCTCTGGATATCAGCACCAACTGAGCCGTATTTTATGAATATTTCACCAGAATACTGGAACTTTGACTAACTTGATGCCCGTATGTTTAGAATTTTGACATCTCAATAATAGACCAAACTACAGCTGTTCTCCCATTTTTTCAGTACTGATTTGGGGAAACTTCAAAGGTTTAGCCGTAGACATAGCTAAAAAGATCGGGTCCTGACAATGGAGCCGCAGGCTCCAGAACGAGGATGTAAGAGAAGTCCAGGGAATTTGAGCCGAGTAGAGGACATCAACGGGCTGGTGAAACTATAACTCAAGATTCCACTTACTTAAATAAAGTGAACTTTTTGAAACATCAAAACTTTTAGATACAGTTTCATTGAGTTCAGAAACATGGATCCAAAGTCTCAGAAGTCACTACTTGGTCTGTCGTAAACCGAAATGAACCAAAACTTGGAAATCGGGTCAATTTTTACGCTCTATATTCTAACCTTGTTACGGTTTTCGAAATACGTTGTCAACTTCGATAATGAAGATCTAGGATTGTCCAGGACATCCGCAGAGTTACTAGAGATAAATCAAGTGACTGGGAGCATCTTATCAAGTCTTCAAAGTAGACCGTTTTGCACTGAAATTATCCAAAATCACCGCTATTTTATTTGATATCAAAATTCTCTTTTTCATCACTTGCTTTTTAGACGTTAAGCCCTGAATTGTCGGTCGTTGATAAAATGTAAATTGCCATAAAGTAAATACCTTCTCAAGGCATATTTTCGATGAAGAGAAAAAAAGCTATATTCCTGTTTCTGAACCTAATTATTTAGGCATACTGGTTTCCTATTCTAGTATTCCGCACATGGCTTTAGCTCTACCACCTACCGTATGATCCATGCTCTCGGAATTTCCTCCCTCCACATCCGTATCGTCTCCTTCAACCTTCTCCCTTTTGCGCTTTGTCAACTTTCGGTCCATTTTCACCGCTGAAAATTGCTCAGTTTTCTGGGTCGTCGAAAATCCAAAAAGCCTAAAGACTCACCGTCAATCTTCATTCCGACAAATAGACAGCGATGGAAACGACAGTAGCGACAAGCGTTGCGGCCGGCTGCAAAAAAAAAACGGAATCTTTGAAAAGATAATTTTTTGGCGGGAATTCAAAATTTCAAATCGCCATCGACTTACTGCAATCCTTATTATCCTTTTTTGGTAGTTCAAAATTTACGATTTTTCAAAACTGACAATAGGCTCACGAGCTCCTAGACAATGCGGGAGGGGGGAGGTTGTTTATTTATTTTGCTCGCCTGTGTTTTTTTTCAATTTCCAGTCATATGAGAGTTTTGATTTGTTTGTATTTTTCGAGTCATTGTGTGTGTGTGCTCGAGCTCAAGATGATCTAGTTTACTTTTGCTCAATGAACAAACTGTCTCGGTGGGAGGAATATTGGTGACGTCGAAACAAGAGTGATTTCTGAGATTTAGGATATTTTTTTGAAGATTTAGAAACTGCGAAAAAATTAGGTTTCAAAAAGATGATATTCAGTGGTCATCTGATCCAATAGTCACTTGAACAATGGTAATCGCTTCAAATTTTTGGGAAACTTTTTTTCAACCAGAAAAGACTATCTTTACTATTAACAAACGCAAAATTCTGTGTGTCTGTGTGTCTGTCTGTGTCCTGTCTCCCGCCCTAGCGAAGTCCCCACTGGACCAAATCTTCCCAAATTTTCACAGGTCATCAGGAATGGGGCCTGAATGATGCCCGTCTTTTTCGATTTTCGATTCGACAAAAAATGAGCTCATGCGTGCTCAAAAACCTAATTTTTTTCTCCAGGGAAAGTTTTTCGCGCGATAGTTTTGCACCAGTAGATCAAAAATTTTAGGCCTGCCCGAAGGGCCCCAGAGGGGCGCAGCCCTCTGGTTTCAGTTCATTTGAGATGTCAGTAGTAAAGAATCAAAAGCGTCTGGAATATATGGTGTCATTGAAACTGATGAAGTAGAAATTCGTTCTCATTTTTGCGATGTTAGGGTCTTCGAACGTTCAGTGCGAACACCGTCACGCAAAAGTTCAGACAACTTTGGGGAGCTTAGGTTCAAGTTCTACAGTTTCATGACATTTTGAATATTCTAGGGTTTTTGATACTTTAATCGTAGACCTAACCTAACTCTGATCATTTTTCAACGGTTTCAAAAATTTTGTATTATCGGAGATGATTCAGTGCCGTAGTTCTGGATCTCTTTCATGTTGTTGGGAAGTGTGAAAATCAGATCAGCAACCATCAACTGCTAGGTGAAGGGTGTTAAAGTGTCTTGACCATTTTCAGTCTAAAACTGTCAACTTTGAGGGCTTGAGAAATGACTCCCAATAACCCGTTTTTTCCTGAAATTTCGTGGGTGTATTGAGCGACCTTAGATCTTCATTTTTGCAGTGGACAACTTCATCTGAATATTGCAGCCAAGTCAGTTAAGTTGGGCCAAGGAAAGAAATCCTGACTGTGACTTTTGAAAATAACAGGGTTTAACCATACAAAAATGTAAATCTAGAGCTAAAAACACGCACAAAATTTTGAGAAAATTCGGGTTGTTGGAAACCATTTTTAAGATCAATTGCCAAAACATTTCACATTGTCGACAGAGAAAAGTTCCAATGTTCACAACTCATTGAAACCGGAACATTTCGAACTGCGAATTTCGAAATTTATGACAAGAAAATCACTCATCAGAAATCCAAACACCAACTTGGTTAACCAGAGAATCATTGAATAGCTAATAACATCGAATCATAGTATACCAATAAAAAAACCGGAAACCATCTTATTAGAAATCTCAAAACTGAAACTGCGATCAAAATGAAAATTCGAGGTTGTCTTTGCTAGTGGGCTACGGAACCAGTCAGTATCGTGATTTATCGTCTGTGAACTTGTCACTTTAGGCTCCGCCCCCATTTAGGTCAAGGTGAAGGGTACCCAAGGTTACTGTAGGATGACTGGTTTATTGTGGCATTTTCGTGTGTCTAATCGAACTCTAAACTCCAATAAGTTTTATGTTTCATGGTGCCTACGAACTTTGAGTATTCTTGAGATTCTGTTCCTCTCCTTTCCCCCTCTCCATCCGCCATCGATCTCAAACTTCGCCCCAATCCCTTCCCAAAACTCACCGGTAGAAATCGAGCAGTTTCCACCGTAACGGCACTGGTAGTTGAGTTTACTCTTGACGGTTCGCCAGAAAAAACATTTGCATCCGTGACACGCGGCAACTCCGTAGTAGAGGTGCGAGCACGCGCGGTCTCCGCACACGACGCACTGCAAAAAGGAATGGGATGAGATAATAAGAAGATGTTCAAGTGGTTTAAGGACTACAGTAGGAAGATTACTGTATCAAAAGTTGGTGGTTTAGGTTTTTGGAAATCGGAGTGAATCAGACATGGAAAAAGTGTTCGATTATAAGAATGTGAAGAAACAGTATTTCAACGTAAGATATTCAGATTTTCAGAGAACAGTACTCCAAACCAAAGTAAGATCTGCAGGTACCGTAAAAGGTGTCAAAGTCCCTATTCACCAAACATAAACAAGAGATACGAAACAGGAAAAAATAACACGAGGCGAGAAAGGAAACAGAGATTGGGAAACGACTTCCGGTGATAGGCGAGAAGTGCGAAGAGAGAGGGACGAAAATAGACATTTTGAGGAGAGGAGAGAATGGATTGATTGATTCAGTTTCGTGATCTTTCGATGTGATGGGTACTGTAGGTTGTAATTGTGAATGGCGGATTGCGATTATCGAGTTTCAAAAATCACCATTTCAAATAGAGCATGTTTGAAACATAAATTTTTCGATTTCAATAATTTGTTCGTTTTCTCAATCTCGAGTTACCAGAAAAAGACAGTCGCGAAACTGAGTTATTTTTCTCTCTGATTACAGTTTTCTCAATCAACTGTAGATTCTGAATCAAAAAATATCAGCCTCATAATTTTCGTACGCGAAGCTGATGGAATTATGATGAGTTATGATCGAAAAGTGAAACGTTGATTTCGGAGTTTTAGTTAGATCTGCGATTTCGAGAGAGAATACTGTATCAAACTCGAATCTTCAGAAGATTCTGATTTTTCGCTGTTCCAGAAACTCAAGGATCTGAATGCAGACCATCTTTTGCTCTAATCGGCTGAGATACATTTGAATTTTTGGTAGTTTTTAGAAAAAAGGAATCTCGTAAAATTACCAGAAATTCTCAATCTAGGAGAAACCCCATATCTGAAACTGGAATTTCCATGAAAAAGTTGCTTGTTCAGTAGAACTTTTACGGTTTCCAGACTTTCATGAAAAGTCAACACAGCTATCAAAATTTGATGTGCTGAATTGGCACCGATCTGACTAGAAGCAATCACGGCACCGATGGCTGACCGGTCTCCTTACTCTAATTTGGATCCGGTTATTAAGGATACATACTTTGAATAACTCTTTGCATTTTTACAATCAACATTCCTTATAACGAAAAATTCATCTTCGGTTTCAGTTTATTTCTATTTCGAAACAGTCAATGTCTCTTTTTTCGTTTTTCCCCATTTTTGTACTTCGAACTATCTGTCAAAAACTTTCCCTACGTTAAGGCTCGTTGTGGGTGTTCTCACTAAACCACAGAGACCATCTTTTCCCCACTCTTTTCTCTCTCTCTCTCTCTCTCCCATCTTCTCAAAACAATTGTTGTTTAGTGATGACAGAAAGACAGAGCATTCCCGCCGAAGAGCAATTGTTCATCGGAAGAAGAGAGAAGAGAGCACAGAGAAACAAAGTTTCTGAGAGTTTCTTGACCGATCAATTGGCAAGTGCTCTTTCTCTCGAAAGACAAGAATGCAACTTGTAAGGGGAAAATTTTCTTTGTATGACACCATTTGGAAACAGAGAATTCATCAAAAAAAAAACTGTTTCAAAAGCATGATTCGATGATAGACATATGCATCAAGATAATTAGCTAGAATTCCGAGTTGGAACAGAATTCAGTCCACCACAATATCCAACTTTTTTGAGAGTTTTAGAACATAATTTTTGGCTTCAAAAGTTTTCTTTAATTTACTGTTCCTCGAGCTCTAAATGTAACCACTTACATCTGAAGCATCCAATAGGACTTCCTTGGAAACGGGTCTTAAGTTCTCACTCTAATCATTACTCATAGCAAAATAGTCTTCCAGAAGATATCAGAAATGGATACTCTTCTACTGGTCCAAAAAGTCAAGAACTAGTGTTTCCCTTATTCTAGCAAAGCACAAGTATATTATTGTATTTCCAACAAAAGTTTGCTGTTCTATCGCGAAGAGATCTTGAGACTTTGAAAAGTTTCGATGATAGCTCTACGATGAGAACGAAAACTAGAATGAAAACTTGCTATGACTTCATTGATAACCTGAAACATTCAAAAAACTCAACTTTCCAACGTTTTCTCCCCGTTTCATCTAGATCGGATTAATACTTCTATTATCTCACAGATTAGTTCAGGATTTTTGAATAACGATATCGCATCTCGAAAGTCAAAAACAAATATTCGGAAAATAACTATTGCATTGTCATGAGATGTTTCTAAGTTATCTGGATATGCAGTTCGATTATCTTCCTTCATTCATTTTGAGTGCGATTTTAATCTCAAAAGTTTCAACAAAATGTCATTTCTTGAAATTCTATTGTTCATGGGTTGGAGCTCCAAAATTGCTCAATATGTTAGCGAAAATTTGTAGCTCATTGTCGCACACCAATCAAAAGTAAAAGATTCCCAGAACTTCAAAGATTACTGTAACAGTGAAAAAGTAAAATGGGAGAGTTAAACCACTAGAACATTCCTTTCCTGGTCACTTCTGTTAATCTAGGACTACAAAAAAGAGTCATACGTGTATACATTTTGAAAAGTCGAAAAATGTTCTATCCAGAGAACTTGAAGTTACCAGTATTGGTTTTCGAGTTTTTGAGATAATGAATTTGAAGATTTTGGGCAAAAATCAATGGATTAGTTGATTTTTCGAAGCCAAGACAATTTCTACTGTTTCTAGTTTGTACTAAAACTTCCAAACTTATTATCTCCAGAATCGGCGACCCACACATGTTTGTTATATCCTTCGATATACGTTTTCCACTGATACAAAAGATAATATGCAACTTCAAGTAAAATTTTACTAACATGTCTGTTTCATCTAGACTCCATCAGAAAACTACTCTCTTTCGAGCAATAATGAAATCCCTTAATCTACACTGATGCTCACCAGAATTTCCAGGGCTTCGAAAAACACAATTATACTGTAACACAGGATTCATAACTCTCCTGGCAACGTTACAGATTCAGTTAGTGAGACGTAATAATTTTTCGCTTTTTGCTCGAAAATTTTTCTGTTCCGCCTAGATCATAAGAATTCATGAATTGCTATAAAATTGATACGTACTCATTTTTCAGATCAAACTCAGCCAATTTTTGTTTGAGCTAACAAAAAGAGATCAACTCACAAAATGTTGCTCTTGATGACCTGAGCAATTCGTTAGTTGACCACTTTTTGAAATCTGTTACAAGAACCGAGATACAAAGCGTCAAAGTGACGTTGCACAACTCTCTGGCTCAAAATTTCTACCGTACCACCTAGATCACAAAACAATCAATACCATTAAATTGACAGTTATAAAATAATGAATGACTATAAAAACTCACAAGAGCCCCGATCGACGCCTTCTCTATGGGCGGCGAAGGCGGCGGATGGGCGTCGGTAGCACGTTGGTTGGAACTCGGTTGCGCATCTCCGGACATTTCTGTTCTAGTGTTCTTGAATTTTCGACGACTCTTCAGGCACGAGAATCACCGCTGATGGTGGTGGTGACGGAAGTTGGTGATGATGACGAAGAAGTTGTGTTTGTGAATTTGAGAAGAATGGATGATGACTTTGGCACTCGTTATAGTTTGGAGAACGCGGGGTTGACAGACTCCACCTTCAAATAATTCGGATTGGGATTTTTTTTTTCTTGGCTTTTTTTTGTTGAGAGATAGATTTGACGAAAAATTTATAGAGGGAAATTGAGTTTGAATGGTTGGTTTTGGTTTTGGTTTTGGAGGATCTAATTAGGGGTCTAGAAATCCAGATTCGTCTGTAGTCAGCTTGTTTTTTTTTGGGGATTCGAAAATTTTTGTATTAAAAAAAAGTTATGTTTCCAAAGTTTCATAAACTTGTTTATTTCTGTCTAGATTGGTTTTTCAATGTTGCAAGCTTGTTTCATCAAGTCCCAAAATTCTGAAATGCTCCTAAAATTTTTTCTAGTGATTTTCACGCACTGATTTCGGTACCATTCGGCTCAGCATGAAATTCTCTATGCAATGGAAAAAATTTCAATATCAGTAAAACACGTGCCATTGGTTCATATAAAATATGACTGAAACAAAAAAAAAATTTCGAATTTTTCTAAAATTTTCCGTTATCGTGAACAGTGATCTAGTAGTCTCTGAGCAATGATAGTGGTACCATTTGAATCAACGAAAAATTCTAAACTTCCAAATTTCTTTTCATCCTCCCCAAATATGTTAAAAACCTCCAACCAAAACCAAAACCTTCAAAACTTCAATTTCCCACAAAAGAACATAATTTTTTTTCCGAATACTTGAAACCCGCGGCAAGTTCCAAACGACATCAACAAATGGTTAGTCAGAAAAAAAAATGGACATGGAAATAGTACGGAAATCAGAGAGGATTAGAGAAAAAGTTCATGAGGGTCAAAGATGGGGGCTGATGAGATGATCTACAAGAAGTAAGTGTGGGGGGAGAGGAAACAAGGAGAAGAAGAAGAAACGACGAAGAAATGAGAGCGGTGTTGGGACAGAAATGACACGAGGCGAGAGATCGGAGACCGCAGAGACGGCGAGAGAAGCAGAGAAAAAACTGTGTGTGTGTGTGTTATGTTAGAGCGGCAGTTGGGAGTCCCGCCTTTTTCTTGTCATCATCGTCGTTGTCGAAGAGAGAGGAATTATTGTATCTTTTGTGACACGGGGGAAATAGTATGGACAGTCTGAGAGGGTTGTACTGTTAGAAGACCCCTCGTGGAGAGAGTGGTGATAATGAGGAGGAAGCAGACATTGGGAAAAGTTATTAAGAGGGGCAGGAAATAGATAGGGGAGATTGTCCGGTCGTGTTTGGACTTTTGAACCCTGTGGTGAATATTCGGAAAGAAGGAAACTTCAAGAAAACTAACAAGTCGAATCCGGGAACTACTGTTTCATGACTTTTACGAAACAGTACCATCAAACTGTTCAAGAATTTTCGCTGAATACTTCCGAATTCTAAAATCCTAATCAAACAAGGGAAAGTTTAGAAATCAAAAACAACGACACTCCGCATCTCCCACTCCAAGCTCCGCCCCTTTCTGAAAAACGGATTTCGCAGAGTTGTCCCCACTTTTTCCGTTGATTTTCAATTTTCAGCCGAGCTAAGGGCCTAAGCAGTAAAACTGACAAGTCAGAGTTCTTGGGTTGCAAAAAGGGGCGGAGCTTACTATTAGCCAGCATATGCGGAGTGTTGTTATTTTTCAAAAGTTTCTTCGTTAATATTACTCCACATAAAGAGGGAACCATTTCAATCTTATGCTTTCTAGTACAGAGATGTCAAATAGCTGGGAACCCATAGAGCCCAAGTTTTCTGTTTCAAGAAATCCAAAAATTTTCTGGGACCATTTTCCCATTATTAATTGTGACTAAACATTTGAACAAATTGAAACTCAAATCGCAAGGGAACCGTGAGAGATACGGTATGTCAAAAATAAAATTTTTCGAAACAATTCTAGGCTCTGGTGCCAATTTTAGCAACTTTTGAAACGGTACCCTTTAACTGTAACCATCACTCAAATTTCCCTTTTTTTCAGAAAACAAAAAAGGAAATTTGAGTGATGGTTACTGTTTCAGGGTGCCCTTTTTCTTACAATCACGGTGAGTCGGCGTTTTAACTGATAGTGAGCTCTGTTCCTCAAGCATTTTGAAGTCTCACATTCAGGTCTACAGTATCCTGTTTCAGACAATTGTGATATAACCAGAGGGGCATGCCCCTCTGGGGCCCTTCGGGCCAACGTGAAATTTTGAAATTTTGAAAATGTGTGAATCCGTGAACTCGTCACTCTCCTCTTTCAAAAGAGAAACTACTGATTGATGAGGTTTTTGAGCTCCCGTGACCTCATTCCTTGATGAATCGAAAATCGAAAAAGACGGGCATCATTCAGAGACCAATTCTGGTAACCTGTGAAAATTTGGGAAGATTTGGTCCAGTGGGGACTTTGCTAGGGCGGGTGACACGACACCGACAGACACACAGACAGACAGAATTTTGCGTTTGTTAATAGTAAAGATTAAGCAAACGTGAATCAAACAATCATGTTCCTCGATTTTGAGCAAATGAAAGTGAAAATGATCTTTCAGAAACTACCAAAAATACAGCTAGAATCACTGGCTAGAAATGTATGTTCAAACTGTCTGGAAAATGGGTTTGGCGATTTTTCAAACCCGTCGAGTTATGAGTAGACGAATAAACTGAATGTTTCAAGCCTATTGGTTTCCACATGTGGTCACAGTGTCACAGCAACTTTTCGTAAGCTACAAGAAAGTGAACACTATCTTCAAAAGTTTAAAAACGAAATGGTAGATCATATGAACTTGTGGACTAATTTTGCAGTCTCATAACTCAAAAAACCGAGGCGATTTGTGGAATTTCATTTTGGATTATACATTTTCAGGATCCACTTCACCTAGACGCGGGTCATAAGGAGAAGGTTAGCCCAGGATTCTCCCCGTGAAATTAGTTTAAAATCTCCAGAAAATACATGTTCTTGAAGCCTAAGTCGCAATCGATCCAATCTTGAAGCCTGGACTTCACTGGACACCGGAGATTTGGAATTCCCCCAAACTAATGATTATTTTCTGCTTCAAGTGACTATTTTTATCCTGATCGCCATTACCAAGGCAGTTGGTTATAATTATTATTATTCGAAACTACTAAAACTCTACAAAACAGTCCGTTCCTCATGGAGAGACATCAAAAATCCCGTTCAAACCTCAAAAGCGGAAAAATGTGTTCCACAGCATTCCACAAAAAAAGAGACCGATGGGATAACAATTGGGGCGCCGTAAAACTTTTTAACAGTGCGACGGAGACCAGCAAAAATGGACAGGATCTCGTTTCTCTCTTCCTCTCGTGATATGTAGTCGTCGAGGTAAACGAGAGAGAAGAGATGACCAAATTTCGTTCTCTGATGTTATTACAAGGGGTCTCATGAGGGAGGGGGACATAAAAACCTTCACGGTTTCGGGTAGCTGATGTTTTAGTGGACGATGGGATAACAGTGGTTGATCAATGCCTAGAATAATAAACTTTGAATGGAGTAAAACTGACTGCGGTTTTTTTTGGCGCCGATGTAGAATGGTGTGCAGCATAAATCATATTGAACTCTCTACTTTTGAGACATAAGAATTTACAGATAGAAAACAACAATCATGAGAAGAAAAGTGAGTTCTGACAAAGAGAAAATTTTGAGTTTCATGAACAAATCTTGTTTGAGAACTGATGAGAAGTTTTTATTTCGTCGGACACAACTGAACCTTCAAAATGAACGGACTCAATTTTCCAGAAGAACCTGCAAAAGCAGTTAAGATAGGATCATAACGATAACGAGGACCGTTTCAGTTTCAAGGGACAGTATAGCATTTACCGTTTTAGGTTCGCGCCAATAAGTCAGTATTTAGCCTAGAATCGGTGGTTACTCTTAATACTTTTCAAAAATAATCGCTTTCAAGTCAGTCAGAGCGCGTTGATAAGGATCTGAAAACGTTCGGAATCAAAACGGGATCCTGTCACTGTTTGTGCTCTCACTGATAAGAATGAGATTTTCAAAAAAGCTATCAACTGTGAAATTGGAGATCAAAGAAAACTTCAGACAAGTCGGATAGCTAAAACTCAATATGTGAAGTTTTCACTACGACCTATTCAACGGGAAATAGTTTCTGGACTGAACCAAAAATATTGATACTGAAACCGTATTATGGATATTTTTTACAGCAAGTCCGCGCTCCACCGCACTCGCACGTTGAATACCATGAGTTCAACGATTTTTCCTTGTTTTTCAGATATAAAAAAAACGAAGAACAAGGGGCAAATCGAGACTCCGAAAATCGGACCAAGTTTCACTAAATTTGTGGAACAGTCTTTATTCAATTGGTAATTTTCGGGTAGAGAAATCCAAAACCGAACCGATTCTCCTTTCTGATTCTTCCAGTCAAATGATGTTTTGTGCTGAGATTCTGTGTCCCGTCACATTTTGTGCTCTATCTGACATGGGATTGGTCTTCAAAAAAAGTAGTCAATTAGGAAAATTAATATCTAGGATGAGATGTCCACAAATCTTCAGAAATATCGGGTTGTTGGGAACATTTTTCCGAATTTGATCGAAAACGAAGAAAAACGTTGAAAAAGTGAAGAGGCGGAAACCGATCATACTGAGCGTCTAAAAATCAGTCAATGTTTCAAAAGTTTCATGAAACGGCGATGTGATGTTTATTGATCAGTGAAAAATCAAAGCTGAAATTATCTTTTTTCTAATTCATTTGGGTAGGGGATATTCTAGTGGGCAGAATTGGGATCAATAGTCAGCCCTCCTCTTACTTTCTATAAAAAACTTGCCTGTCATCGACTTTTTGAACAGAGTATGAAACGACTGCAGGGAGTTTATGCACTGAGAAATTTCCAGTTTCAGGAACTCCACCTCCTCGAGGACAGAAAAAAGCTTATTGATATGAACTTAGGTAACTTGATCAGTTCTCTTCAATTTGGAAGGCTCTCAGTTTCTAGCCACAGTTTGATTAGAAGTCAAGTTCAAGACCCTCGACCTAACGAATTCCACTGAGGTTCTCAGTTGAAAACGGTCAACTTTGAAGAGCTCAAAAATGATTCCAAATGATTCAATTTTACTGAAACTTGGTGAGTCTACTCAGCAACTCTGGAGCTGCGTTTTTGTAATTGACAAGTTTTTCGGAAGACTGTTGTGAAAACAACATGGCTCATATAAGCTCAGACTTGTACTTCACCAACATGTTTCATACCAATACCAATTAATTTCTTACCAAGGAAAAACAGAGATAGTTGATTTCAATGACAAAATAATACAATTCGAACTACAAACAGCCTTCCGACCTCTGCAACTTCCGAAACTCCCCACCCCAAAAAAAAACATGAGGATGCCCTCTTCTCTCCCATGACGTGTTCGGAGCAAAAGGCGATTGCTCTCTTTCTTCCTCTGCGTTTCTTCACTCTTCCTCTCTCTTTCACCATGTTGCTCAATGAGCAGCATTTTTCTCGCTGTCTGCGCCTGCACACCTCGATCTTTTGATATATTGGTATTTGGTCGGAGCAAGTTCAAAGAGTAAACTACACATATTGACTCGAAAAAACCATGAATATATTTTGCAAATTGAAAATGAAACTACGGAAAATTGCATCATGAAGTATGTATCATGGAGCTGAATCATTAAGCATTAAGACAGATCTCAGAAACCGAAAAATCGTAAGATTTCGGTTTCACTGAGGATACATGTTTCGGTTCATTGACTCGTGGCAGTTTTGCTTTCAAAACAATTATTTTTTTGCGAATTTTGCAGAATCCTTCAAAATGCCTGCAGAAGCTTTGGGCAACACGAAAGAGTTTTCTAGAACAGCAAGCTATGAAACTATGAAATAAAGTTTCAAATCCATTGTAAAATTGAGAAAAAATCTTAATGAGCGATGCAGTGAGTTTTAAGAATCTTCTCGATCTCTTGAAGTCCTTTGAGAATGATCTAGGAGTCGCTAGAATCCTGATAACTTTGTAAATCTTTCCAGGATCCTTTTAAGTCTCTCAGAACCGTTCAGAATCTGCTAAGTTCTGCTATCTTTTTCAGTTCAATCACTTCAAAAACTTGAATCAATTTGTTTCTGTTTGTAACAAACAATAAAGAAAGTCGAGGATGAATACAAATACTTGGTATTGACTATTTTCATCTGCATTTCGAGTTTGAAAGTGAGCAATATGAAAAAGGGAGTAGTGCTTCCCATAGTTTTGAAAGGGAATTCGAGAATAATGAAAATCGATGACTAATAAAACTTAGCGAGTTCCCCAACCAACTAAAACAAGGATCGAAAAACAGAGATTTCTGTTACAAAACGTTTGTAAACAGACTTTGAAAAATCAAACTTGGTTGAAACACACTTTTTCTGACAGAACCTGGTGATTCGGAATTAAAGTCGCATACAATAAATCAATTCAAAGTATCGGAAACTTAACCACTCAATGGAACAGGATATTTTCAGAATCAGAAGTTACCCTTAGGTTCTCGGTCAGAGCTCGATTGAAAACTGAAACGAGACAACTTATCCTGAAACTTCATCAATCTCTTAATCTAAGAGTTCAACAGAACCTTAAACTTTATTTTCTATGGCATCATGTTCAGTTTCAAATTCTCCATGAAGTAAGAAAAAATTTTTTGTGAACAGTTCTGATGTTCTCTTCAGAGGTTTTTGGAAATTGTTTGTAGTCCTTGTTATCCTTCAGAATCCATCAGAATCTCCCAGAATCCTTTGGAAAGAACCCATCAGAATCTAGCCGACTCTCGTGGAACCGCTTAGAATGAACTCGAACCCTCTAAAACTCTTGAAAATTTTTCAGACCTTCAGAACCTCCCAAATCAGTAAAGCCGTTTTCTGGGCTATCAAGTTCTGTTTCATGTCCACTGTAACACTGAAAGTTTCTATGAACAGTATTCGAGCCAGTAGAAACTGTCCATAAAATATCTGCAAAGTCCGTATCCATAAATCTAGTCTAGTACATTTTGTGTGTAAAAAAGGTCGGTATGTGTGAAAGTGCATAGACATAAATTGTACGAATGTAGGAGGAGGATGTACTCGATCAAAATAGATAAGAACAGATCTTTAAAATGGGAAAATACAAATTCAGTTTGTCTAGAAATTCAAACGTGATGGCTGAGGCTAAGTTAAAAAAGGGGGGAATGGTTGCAGTGATGGGTCAGATTCTTCAATTACAAGCCGAAACTGAAATAATGAACGGAATGAACGAGGAAAAACAAGAACAAATCAGAATATCAGACTAAAGTATGAATAAATCCAGAGTCACTGAAACATGAAAATTTTCTCTGAAGGATTCAGATCTAATGGTATTCTTGGTCCCAAAACTCGGAATACGGTAGCACTCCTTTTTCAGTTTGTAAAAAAGGCGGAGTTTTGAAATCTTTCTAAAATACGCATAAAGTCTTGTCTGATGGGGTTTTCTTATAACGAATCAATCAAATTTTCCGAAAAAGTTTTACAGTTTAATCGAGGAAATTTCAAGACCAATTCGCCTTGCAAATGATAGTTTAATCGTTCCGAAGGAAAGGTTAGAAGTTTCGAAAAATATCTAAAAATCACCGTTACAATGGGGTATGTTCTAGAATCTCTGATTTCACTGTATACCAAAAAATGGGGGATGAGAGAAAAGAGATGAATGAAATCTTGAAACCTGTCACTATCCATTCTTGAAACCTGTCACTATCCATCCCCATAAAAATAACTCGAGCACCTCGAAATAGAAACTTCCTGAACTTTGATTCGATGTGATAACAAAAAGTATAAATATTGTCTGATCATTGAAACAAGTAGAAAGATACACAAAGCGATGGTCATGAGAAGGGAAGAGTGATGAGCACGAGGGGTTGTGTTATGAAGGGGACCCCCATCGCACAGCAGGCAGTCATTTTGGCTTCGGGAGGGGACATTTTGGAATCGGTAATGTAATAATGACGAAAAGACTCAAATGACAAATCGACACATTGAAGCGGAAAAATTATGCTCAAAAAGGAAACTTTTTTCAGAAAATTGTTTCGATTTGAAGAGAATCTCCAGACTTTTGCTGCATCGCAAGTTTTTCTTCTAGTGAACTACAAAAAGCCTATCAATATCAGTTCCGATGTTTTGAGCCAGTCCAGCTTGATGGTATCCAAGCTAGGAACAGAAAAAACACAGTTAGAAGTTTGAAAATGTCGACGACGAAAATTTTCCATTTCAGAAACCTAACTTCACTCATATGATCCCCTTGATCAATAATTTAAACAAGAATGTCTTTCGCTCTCGTTGATCACCATTAATCGTTACAAGATTTTCATAGAGAAGAAAATTCTGAGACTGATTTGGTCAAGTTTCAGCCTTTATCACAGAAGCTGCAAAAAAAATTGGTGTGTCAATTTACCACAAAGCCCGGTTCTCATATCGAGAGAAAAAAACAAATCGGGGTTTTAAAACGTCTTAGGTGGTTACCTTCACAAACTTCTAGAAGTCTAGAGTATTGTAGAGCGGAGCATGATCAACCCAGTTCAAAGAATAGATGTGGTGCAAAATGAAAATGCATCAATCATCTTTCGAGACAAATATTTCGGTGTCTAATAGTTTACACAAGCCCAAATTTCTTTCAATATATTTTCCAGTTTGCAGACGAGTCTCGGCTTTCTTGAAAGGCCAGTGCGGTATGGCAATCAACATAAATTTCCCCATTTCAGCAAGATGACTTGCTGACAAAATTTACGAATTTCACTGATGAGGTAGTGGATGCGGCGATTGATTTTAACAAGACTATCAGGTAAACTAGAGGCTCTTTTTGTTCATTGTCAATTTTTCTAAAGTTCGAAGAGCATATCATTGACTTGGTCTAGCTTCTGGCACCATAAAAAATGACTACAACAGAAAAAAATAGGGTTCCTTTTTCGAAACTTCAGATCAGATGCTACTATTAGTCATTGCTTAAAGAATTGTTTGGAAATCAAAGTTTAAAAGTTTGCATTCTTCAATAGATTTTTAAGCTTATTCCCCAGAATACAACTTTGAGATTTTTAACGAAACCAGAGGTGCACGCCCCTCTGGGGCCCTTCGGGCAAACGTGAAATTTTGAAATTTTCGAAACTGTCTGAATTAATTCCGTGAACTCGTCACTCTCCTCTTTCGAAACTGAAACCACTGATTGATGAGGTTTTTGCGACCTTATGGCCTCATTTTTTGTCGAATCGAAAATCGAAAAAGACGGGCATCATTTAGAGCCTACTTCTGATGACCTGTGAAAAGTTGAGGAAATTTGGTCCAGTGGGGACTCCGCTAGGGGACACACACACACACACACACACACACACACACACACACACACACACACACACACACAGAATTTTGCGTTTGTTAATAGTAAAGATAAACTCTCATCAACAAAAATACAAAACTCGCTCTACTTTATGAAAAGTCAGAAGCTGGGATATTTTGAAAAATCTCCGATTGCTCAGGCCAACTCAAAGCTATCCGAGAATTCACAATTATTAGCCCCTCAATTCTAAGATCGAAAAATCGAGCCCCTCCAAAACAAAATCCGCCGATTAGTCTGGTGTGTCCTAAACTCCCAGGACTACATTTAGTGTGTCAATCCAAAACACACGGAGTCCAACCACTTATTTTCTTCTCGCCCAGGTTCAAGAGTCCAACTTTATGCTCAATTTCCCGATTGCACACAATTTTCGATACTTTGAAGAAGGCACAAGTTGAAATGGCAATCTTTCTCAAGATTCGACTCAAAAAACGAGAGAAACAACTGTTACATATTTGGACAAGACGAGAAGGGCACTGGACAAAAGTAACCTCGATGCAAAAGATGTATAAATGTTTGTTTAACAGGTCGAAGAAGAGGTTGGAAGGTGATGGGAGATTGAGAAGAGGAGAGGGTAGGTGAAGATAGCGAAGACGATGATAGCAAAGGTATGAGGAAACTGGGAAACAGGGGGACTACAAAATACTGGGGTATACAGGAAGATAAACGTGATTGAAAACTACAGATTCCAGGATGCAAAAGTTTCAGGTGGAGGTGAAACTGAAACTTTTGTGAATGCCGACTACTGACAAGTACTTTAGTTTAGGTTTTTTTCAATCTCTTGTTTAAAATTTTTACGGTTATGAAACAACGATAACATTAATGTTTTTTACGCTACGTCTTTTTTGACTGGTTTTCTATGAAAACTTCTCAAAGCTTGAGCAAGACCGCCATGGTCTGAAATTGAACCTGAAAGGTTAGTGGCCTAAACCAAAGTTTCTAAGTTTCAATGACCATGTATCTAGGCCACAAAATTTTCAAAATGATGAGGGTAATCCATGCGTAACAAAACTCATTGTGAAAACTGAAATGTGAAGGTGTTGTTGGGAGGAACTTTCGGAAAACAAATAAACAACTCTGTGTGGGGAGCGAACGCCTGAATAACAGCCAACATGTTGGTTTTAACGTCATCAGCACGATGTAAGATCATCGAAGTGAAACGAGAAGGGATTCTCGGATTCAGTGGTTCCGTGAGTACGAAAATTCAGCGAAGCAAACTAATTAACATAACATTTTTGAAGGGTCTAGTAGAAAACGTTACCGGTTCATGACGACTTGAGAAGGTGTCCCAAATATCACTGACAATTCTAATGGTTTCTGGAAGAAATTTGTTACTGTGAATAGGCAACAAATAATTTTAAAGCATAATTCGTCTATGCTGTTTTCGGAGTTTATGTCGTACAGAAAAACGTAGTCTAACTAGCTAACGATTGAGTTAAAGAAGAAAATACTGAAGAGAAACAGGGATTTTTTCGACAAATATTGCCGAAAATTTGTCATCGGAAACAGCCAAACTTCCGAAACTGAGCAAAAAATAAGTTTGCGAAATTCAACTGATCATATTCTAACTGCACAATGATCCTCTACAAGAAATAAAAATATTGATTGTCTAAATGATATGAGAACCAAAGTAAAGATAATGAAACAGAAGTAAAATTCAAAAATATTCGTGTAGATTTTCAGTAAATGAAATCGAAAACTACAAAAACCGAAAATCATGTATGACGATGGTGAAACAGTGAAAAAAAAATCAAAAAATCGAAAATATTTATCTTGATCCACTTTTAGAATTCCACGTCACAAAACTTCTACAAACAGAGCTATAAAACCGAAACGTCTTAGTCGAAAATAGGCCGGAGAAGAAGAAGAGAAGAAACAAGTTTCCCGTTGCCACGTCATAAATCTTCTGCTGGGGACTCGAGATAAGGGAAGAGAAAGAGAGAGAGAGAGAGGAGGGAGGTAATAAAGATACTGACAAGGAGAAGGCAGAAAAATGAAGATAGATTGTTCTCTTCATCTACTTCTGACTACTACCTATGGTTTGTGGGCTGATCATTCAAGGTTGAAGAGACTAGGGAAAGTGACTTTTTTTCTGATCTGCAACTTTTTGGACACACTAGGAAGGTATCTTTAAAGAAGAGAAGGGCTACACTTTACTGTTTCTCAAACTTGATTTATTGGGATTGAGCTTAGACATGTAGTTTTCTTGTCATTTCATGCGTATTGAATATTGAATTACTGTTTCTCCAGCCTAATAAAGGAGGTCAATAATAACAGGAAGTTGTTGGAGACGACGTTTGAGTTGTGGACAATTTTGGATCTCCTTGCAGATAGTCAGACTTGGTCCTCTGTTTCGAGCTAGTTGTTTGATCGGAACAAAAACACTTCGTTGATTGAAGCAGATTCGGTTAAACAGTGAGAACTCTAAAACCAGTTTTCGGATTTTCTGAAATTTTGTGGGCATATCTAACAACTTTAGGTCTTCATTTTCGTAGTTGATAGTTTGTCAAGTTAGCCACAGCCAGGCCAATTGTGCCAGGTTTTCCGCCACTTCGCAACCTTTCGATCCCACCAGTCTCGTTTGTTAGCTTCATCGACACATAGATTAGTTGAAAGCTAGAAAACTAGTCTCTAAACGCTAATTGGAGTTGGCCATGAGTGAGAGTTTCGGGAGATTACTGAATAAAAAGCCATTGCAAAACAGTGAACTCTCGCAACGAAATTGAAGAGGTCAAGTTTACTGTTTCCCTATGTTCATTTTGCTTCGTTAAAAATCTCACACAACAATGCTTATGTGTTCGAAATATTTGTTGCAGGTATTAATTTATTTTGGAATCATCTGTGGAAAAATCTACAAATTTTATGAAACATGAGAAACTGTAGAAATTGAAGATGGATTAGCTTGAAATTGCAGGCTGTTTCTTTGGTACTTGGCATGAAAGATAAGGCCTAAGATCCGACAACTCGGCCACGTAGGGAAAATTACGTCTACTAAAACCCTATACAGTACGGTACACGATTGTTTGGATACCTAGGAAGAGCGAGTTGTCGGATCCTAGTGTCACTTGTCAGGACTGCTTGAATTCACAAAAAAAGAACTTAAGTCGAAAGCTATGCCTAGCAATCAATTACAAAATAAATCGCATTGTCTCTAGAACTCAGTCAAAAATTTGATACAGATTCAAAATTACAGTATATAATGTTTATGTGTTTTATGGCTACTAACGCTCCATTTTTGGCATGATGTCCAGGAAACCTCCCAAAAAATATATACACTTAAAACATCTGTTACAAGTTTGAATAATTAGTATATCAAAAAACAATGATTGTCGCTGAAAACACCAAGACTTTGAAACAGTAGAGGGAACATTCTCCATTCTCAAACATAGCATGACTCAGACAGTGAGAGAGCATCGAAACAGGGTGTCTGCGGGGTTGTAACTGTTACAAGGCACACACACACACACATGGACAGTCAGTTTTTAATGGTTGAGAACTTGGCAGTGCCAGGATGCCGAGAAAAGGAGGCGGAGCTTAGAGAAAGTGATATCATCACTTTTCGTTCATTGAACTTTGTGCTATTTCGGTATTCGATTTCTACAAAGGAGACAAAAATGAGAAGACGAAGAATAGGGGGTAACCCATGGTGGATTCCAGAAGATGGAACGATCCCAACAAAAAAACATAGCTGAAACTGGAAAATTTCCCCTTAGAACATGAATCTGTTGTCAGAAGTCAACCTTGGCCACCAAAAAAGCTAATCTACGCTCCGCCCCTTTCGGCTCACCTTAGCAAAAACTTTTTGCAGTTTTAAGATCAAGACTAGACAATCTGAACCAAACATGAAATAATTCGCGTAGTGTGCCACTTTTTGATCAAGGCCAATTTTAGTATGAATACTTTATGTATGCACACAGAACTATTATGATTGTGGACGATTTGAATAAGATGATGACCGCTTTTCCCCCTTTTTGAATACTATTCAAGGGCCAAACCAACGAATTTTGCAGAGTTGTTAGCCATAGGAAACGAGAAAGTTACATATTTACATAGACCAAATGTCCGTAACGGATTTGGTTGGTAGGTGCGGCAGTACCCAACTCTGAGGGGGTCGAACAAATTCTCCAGATTATTCAACTCCGAGTTCATAATTTTTGGTGAAACGATGATCAGGCCAGAGTAGTATATGAAGTAGCAAAAATACCTGTTTCATAAAAGCTGTGAAACATTGGTTGATTTCGAAGTATTATTCCTTGCACCTTCTACTTTTTTCAAAATTCAGTACCATAGAAAACTTGACAAATTTCAGTGGAAAACTATGGATTTCGAGGTCTTCAAAAATTGGTTGCAGTTATACGAGTTTTCTGAATTTTTATCAGTTTACTAGGCAACACTGATTTTCATCTTCGTAGTTTTCGAATTTTCCGGAATTTCGTTTTTGGTCGCCTATAACAGAAAAGACCCAGAAGGTTGGGGTCTCTCCACTATCCGTGCTCTTATTGACTTGATAGCGATTTTCAGAAAAATTTTTAAGCTGAAAATTGGCTAGCAAGAGATACATACACATAATTTCAAAAATCAGGTAGTTGGGAAACTTTTTAGGAGCCCTCGAAGTTGTCTATTTTCCACTGGAAATGGTCTCTTGAAAAATGGTTTTATACAACAATTTGAAACACCATTGAGAGTCCGAGTTCAGCTCATGTTTTAGAAGGTTCATGAAACAGCCTTTATTGAATTTTACTGTTCAACTTTTCAAGGGCATATTAGAGCGATTGAAATCAGACAGTGAATCGAAAAACGATGCACGTTTTGCTCCCAAAGAGAACATGGTTGACAACTTCTTTGTTTTTATGGTTGACAACTTTCTTGGACAAGTCAAGTGAGTTCAGGAAACTGTCAAGGAAAAAGTTTGCTGAGACGGTTTCCTCACAAACAACTGTTAGAAATGAGCAATTTTCCCCGAAGATTAGGCTAGCTCTAGAATCTGAGGTACCAAAAAGAACCTGTTCCATGAAACTTGTGAAACGTGACTAATTTGAAGCATTAACTGCAAACCTCAATGTCCAAATCTTCACTTTTCATACAGTACCATGGAAAACTTGACAAGTTTCAGTTAAAAACTACCGATGCCCAGAAGGAAGGGGTCGCTGGACTAGTTGGTAACAAGTTTCTAAGTTTCCAAAATTGACCGTTTCGCATTGAAAATGAACCTCGGTTATCCGAAGACTCGGTAATTACGAGACCCATAAAAGTGCTCCAGTGTTGCTTTTATTTTTGATTGACCACAAAATATATATTAGATCAAAATATAGTCACCACAAAACACACCAGAAAGGCATTACATATCTGTACACCATCCTCTATTTGATCACCGTTTTTTCGTATCCTCGAAGGACAAAAAAAGCCATTAAAATAGTATGCAGTAAAATAGTCACTTGTTTCAGATGATGAAAACAAATTTTTTACTGTTTTCATTGTGTTTTATGTTTAGGCATGAAAAATCAATGACATTTCGTCTGTGATAAGAAATGAATCTTGAGTCCAGAAACTTAAAAAAATAAAACTTCATAGGATTTTCTTTGAAACCATGGGCTAGATATGTACATGGAAATTGTTCAGTTTCGCTGGGCACGCTATGTTAGACTCTACAAATGGAAAAGTAAAGTCCAGCAGATCAACCTGGAAAAACAGCAAAAACAACCTTTTCGTGGGCACATATCACGGCGAGCTAGGTCCTATTGTAGATGTTTAAACATGTGCAGCTGGAAAGGAGCAAACTGCATACATATGAAAAATCAGCTGAAAATTATTTCCTGGAACATGGTCGAGGTTCCTAAGAAACTGAAAGTAAAACAAAACATGGATGAGAAATCGCAAAATCTTCACAATTTCACTTCCAGACACTTCATTTTTGCAGATCGATTTGTAGGAGATTGAAATCTCAAAAATTCGGAATCTCGAAATCTCAATGACACTTTGGTCAGAAGAACTCGGTGGCGATGTCATGAAACTATGTAGTGCACATCTACATTTTTTGACCAATTTATGTTAATAGTTCTCATGAGATCAAGTTTGTCAACATCTTGAAATTACACATAAGCTATGTGAAACGTTTGATTTCTTTCCACTTTTTTTCCTTCTCTTTCCCCAAATTTTTTACCTCTTCAGACCAATCCGTTCCGTTTTTCTCACCTATTCCATACGTTACATCCTTATCAAATTCCGCGCTTGTCACCATTCTCCTCGAGAAACTGTTCGGTCAATTTTTTTTCGTCGCCTCCACCCCTCGAATGGTCTTGCTATCTGGTTTTTCAATTCTATGAACTTCTTAATCTTCTCGTAGGGGAGAGAAAAACGTCACTATACATTTTTCGACCTCAATCTTTTTGCCTGTTTCTGCAAGAAAGACTAGAAAAAGTCGTAAATTTTGACACCCCCAAACGGATCTTCTGGTGGAGGAGAGAAGTAAGACCACGGGGAGGAAATGATGATAGCGGTAGAGGATAGAAGACACGGAAGGGATTGTGATGATAGGAATTTGGAGAAGTAGTTAGGGTCGTTAATCGTTTCAAGAGGGGTCTTTGAACTATGGACTCTTGGATGAAGGATGATTTGTACGTGATGAAGAATACAGGGACAGAGGAGGAACAAAATCTGAATACTTGGATTCTTGGTTCAGCTTTCTGAAAATATTCTTTGTTTAAATAGGTTCGACTTTTTTTACAGAATCGAAATTTTGGCGATTTGCTATAGTCACATTTCAATGTTAAAAAAACCTCACATCTAACACATTCATAGAAGACCACTCTCATTCACAGTTGAGGTGAATCGAGAAAAAATTTCAGTGTTAGTCCAGCACACCAAAAAACGATTACGAATGTGAATTACTGTGCTTGTGAAGCATCAGAGCAAGATAGTGGGCAATGCAAGGTTTTGTAATCAGCAGGTTCCGATCAAATTTTGAAAGTGTAAAGACGAAAAAACAAAGTCTTGTAACTGCAAATTTTTCGCTCGAGATTTTCTCAACTCAATTTTACGAGTTACGATTGGTTCACGGTTTCATCGAGATGACTTTCGATTCCTGAACAAGAATTTTATGATATTGGAACGCTGGTGAGATACGCTGTTTGAAATTCAAAAGAAGACGACGACTTCAGGAGAATCTAGAAGCGGAAAGCTCCAAAATACATCGAAACGTCAAAAGAGTCAGGAAGCGTAGTCTCATCGTACCACATTTGTCCGTTGTGTCCAACAGATGGAATTCTGGAAAGAAAGGATACTGTGGATGAAGAAAGAATACCGTAGAACCTGCAATGGAAGCAAATTCCGATGCTTTTTTTTCTGGTCTTACGACCAACAACTAATGTTTACAGCAATGCAAGAAAACGTCTAAATTTGGATTAGATTATCTGTTTCAACTTTGAAACCCCCCGCAAAAACAAGGAATCGCAAAATAAAGGTGACTCCAGGACAATTTCTTCTATTACAGGTTTTACGGTATGAAGGGTCAGTATCCTATGGATTGAAAGGCCCACTAACCCTTCCTCTACAAAATGTGTGAGAAACCGGGTTGTTTGTAAGCCGAAAGGTTTTCTAGCAAAAATCGAAAGCATGTTTCAAAAATCGTTCAATGTTTCCAGTCTGACATCTCTGCGGAAAAGTTGTTCTTGAAAACAAAATATCTGCCTAGAGCTGTTGTTCATAATGGATTTGAAGAATCTGGAATCCGAAAAAATGGGCATGACTACATTATGTCTGTTTCAATTATGAGCATCAGTCTTAACCTTGATACGCCGCCTCCTTGTTTTTTTCTGATTTTTCTGACATCCATTATGATCTTATTCAAAACTGAACTAAACTGTTGGGAGAGTGCTTTAATTACGGGCGTTAAAGGAAACATCTATGGAGATCAATCAGGAAGTGATAGGCGAAAAGTGAAACATTGAAGTTTTATTTTTAAAAAGTTGACGGAAAGCGAAATTGTACCGCACAATCTCTTCAATTTCAAATTCAAACTAGGAATCAGAACTGGGAAAGGGAAATGAGCCGATTGAAATAAGAGTCACATTGCTCCTTCTTGAGTGCCCCGAAAAAAACGAGACCATGAAACAGGAAAAGCCCCATACATTTGTGAGAACTTTCCGAGGCTTGGAAAAACGGGTATTCAATGTTAAAATCGTTTGTTAGCATACTACAAGACAAATAACAGTTTTGAGCTGATGTCTGATCAGAATTGTGACAAACAACCACAAACTTAAGACTGCCTTGAAGCAGTGAAAACTTCAGAAGATTCTTCCAACATCTCCTTTTTTTCAGCTTCGCAAAGTTTATAATCGATAAGGTCAAAATGACTGCACGATACTACTAGAACAGAACAACTCATCTATAGCTCTCCGATTCTCCAGATTACCATACATAACCATATAAGAGCGCGTCAATTTGAAAATTTTTTTTCCTAGAAAACTTTTGGCGGAAAATCAAGTTTTTATGTGCAAAATTTACTCCGAAGCAAACTTTGCTTTGGATTCACGTGATTTTTCGTAGTTATATTTCTCATTACAAAGTTGTTCCTGGGACAACACTGGGAGTTTCACATTCCTGAAATTTTTCCGACGAAAATTTTCTGGAAAAACATATTTTTCAAATTGACGTGCTCTTTTATTATCAAAATAGAGCAAGTTCCCTGTGCAATGTCTAGGCAGCATCTTTCTATGCATACAACAAAAATATGAGTTTACTGCTTTAGAATCAGCATAACATGAAACAGGTTGAAAGTCCCTAATGTCAGCATCACACTCCAAGTCAAAATTATTTCCCACTGAAACTGTAATCCTAAGTACCAGTTTCATCATGATGATGTTACCGACACTGATAGGCATTTTTGATTCTGCGTTTTGTTCTAGTTGTATCCGTCTATTGCTCAAATCTGTACTCGAGCACATTAAAAATGTGTTTTTTAAACGTTCAATAAAACAAACCAAAAATGCATAGCCAAAACACTGATTTCAGATTATTTTTGGAAGCAACAAGAAGAGCCATAATGAAGAATGAAGGAAGCCATGGATTATTGCTCAACCCCGGAACAGAAAAAAAAAATAGAGAATTCGTTTTCCAAGACGCTCATGAAAATGCTTGTAAAATATGATTCAGATGCATTGAAAAAAACATAAAACCTTCCTGAAACCGACACAATAAATGTTCCATAAACAAAGTCAAAATGCGTCTTCCCCTCTCTCTTGTTCTCATATTCTCTTTCTCTTCATATTCTTATTCGTATGCATACAGGGACACTTTGAACTTGAGAGCTAATCTATTTTGCTCGATTCGAGAGGATTGGTGTTTCAATATCACCATTTTCACTGTTGATTTGTAAGTTCTGATTTACTTTGCATTATCAAAGTAAAAAAATCTCAGTTTCAAAAGGGTTCTAAGAACAGAAAACTTTGGATTTGTGGTGTTACTTTTGGATGTGTTTTACTAATTACAGAAGAATTAATTTTCGATTCACATTTGATATGGGCTCCCGGACATTTCGCAACCAGACATTTCGCAGCCGTAATAATACAGGCGACTGGGCAGGTTTCAGGTTCTGAAAATCGTTTCAGGGTTTTCGAATACGCTCTTTCTGATGGAATACATTTTGAAATTTGAAATTTTCGAAACTTTAATTTTTTCAAAAAATTCAAATTTGGAACTTTTCAAATTTTAAAATGTATACGATCAGATAGAGCGTATTCGAAAACCCTGAAACGATTTTCAGAACCTGAAACCTGCCCAGTCGCCTGTATTATCACGGCTGCGAAACGTCTGGCTGCGAAATGTCCGGCTGCGAAATGTCGCGGCTGCGAAATGTCTGGTTGCGAAATGTCCGGGAGCCTTGATATGCCACTTCTAAAAACTTGTTTTCAGTGCCCACTCCCAAATCTCGAATCTCTACCCTCGAGACCAAGACCTTCTCAAAAAGAGCATTTGTTCCAAGTCACCATCATCCATTCCTCTATTCCAAAACATTACCATTCCATCCAACTACAAAGTTTGTTCATTTTCTTTGCTTACTGATCCTGCAGTCAGAGCAGTTAAATAGAGGCAAATCGTAGAAAACTTTCAAAACTTCAAATTGTTCAGTTCGGCGCCCGTGTCAGCTACCAACTCTCTCACACATGTACCGGTGATGGAAGACCCGAATGTGTCCAGTTGACATCCTCTGATTTCGTTCTGTTCCGATCGGATCCTATGTTCGAGGAAGAGTTCCAATTCGCACCCCATGAACTGGGAATCACTAATGGAAGAGGCGAATGTGAAAATTAAAATAAATTTTTTGCAGTTATTGTTCTTGCGTTTGTTTTTTACTGTAATGTGATGGTACTGCTGTTTTTCGAATTGGATTTTACTCTGCATATTTGAGTTTTTACACCAAAAAACAAGACAATGGCGATGGGAACTGGCCACAAATTTAACAAAGTTTCGAAGCAGCAGAAACTTCAAAAAGTTCTTCCTATTCCCATGCTTCTCTGTTTTTGAAAGTTCACATAGGTAACATGAATGTTCGTTGTATAATTTGTCCCTAGTGTGAAAACGGAAGAGTTTAGATCAAGTTCAGGAAAATCAAGACTGCAAAAGAGCAGGTGCATTCCCGAATGAGATTGATAATTCTGAGGTGTTGTGGTATGTCTGTTCATTTGAAAATGTTCGGACTTTCATAAGTTCGGTAGATTGTCTTGCTCTGTGACAAAATGCATACGCTTTTCATCATCGTCATTCAATCGGTGATCAAGAGTGGTATTCTTGTTTCTGAATCAGATAATACAGCAAATGTGCAGTTCCAGATGTGAGCATCGCCCTAATCTGCAAAAGGTCTTCAGAATGAAACTAGAAATCTAAATGCCTGATACATCATGATGATGTAATCGACGTTAATGAGCCAGCAGACGTCAAAGCCATGTCATCCTTGTTCTACTCTGAAATTTGTGACTCGACCAGAGGAAATCTGCAAATTACGCGGCCAACTCTCACTACAGTTCTCCAAATAATCTTAGGTTCACCCCATACTTTGGGAGAATCTCGTTTCCCATAGATTTTCAAAAGTTGTCGGTATTCAAAAAAGGACAGTAATTTGAACACAATAAGATACCTGAAAGTGAATTTGAGAAAAAAACAAGTTTGAAAGAAACACCTGCATTTATTCGAAATAACCCGCTTAAAAATTCCAAAAAATGATAGGTTCACCCAAATAATTACAAGGCGCTCCATACTGCATGAACGTGTATTGGCGGTTTTGATTTCGACGCCAGAAGCGAGAGAGACCACGTCTCAAACAGTATCTGTACTGGGCTCCCTCCATTCGCTTTGAAACGAGGCAAAGTTTTACTCGTTCGACGGAGCTAATCACTGCCCACACCATACAGCCTCCACCTTTGAAATTTCGTCGCGAAAAACGGAGTGGCTGTTTTCTCAGACCATGCCAGTACGAGCAGTATCCGTCGGGCCGTCGCAATTGAATTTCTTCTTTTTGGAGAAGATCACCTGTGATTGTAAACCTTGTGTATGGTCTGGGCAGTGATTAGCTCCGTCGGACGAGTAAATCTTTGCTTCGTTTCAAAGCGAATGGACGGAATGCAGTGCAGATATTGTTTGAGACGTGGTCTCTCTCGCTTCTGGCGTCGAAATCAAAACCGCCAATACACGTTCATGCAGTATGGAGCGCCTTGTAATTATTTGGGTGAACCTATCATTTTTTGGAATTTTTAAGCGGGTTATTTCGAATAAATGCAGTTATTTCTTCCAAATTTTATTTTTCTCAAATTCACTTTCAGGTATCTAATTGTGTTCAAATTACTGTCCTTTCTTCAATACCGACAACTTTTGAAAACCAATGGGAAACGAGATTCTCCCAAAGTATGGGGTGAAACTAAGATTATTTGGATAATGTAAACCAGTGTAAAATCGTAGTTCAAGTCCTACTTCTGAGAGATTTTGATCAATACTTCGGAACATTTTTCACGTTTTGAAACAATTAATATCTCAACACCGTAACAGTGAAAATCTGAAAATGTGTGTTTCAAGTCGCTGAAAAAGTTCAAGACAATTTTCAAGAATGCTCTTTTGAAGCATTGCAGAAAATTTAAGAACTTGATTAGCAGATACTCCAACCAATGTCACTGTTGCTCCTACACTTGCACCAGTTGAGCTCATCTTCCGAAATCAGACAAAAAAGTGCCTCTATCTGTATCTGTCACTGAAAAACTTCATGAAGCAGGAAGAAGTACAAAAAACGGTTTCATGTTTTCCAAAAAAACATGAAAGCCTCAGTTATAATTCCTTTTTCGAGTTCCATAAATTTTAAAAACAAAGTGTGTGTTGAAAAAGTGAAGAAGACGGGACGAAGAAGATGTGCAGAACCACCTCAAAATGTATCACTTGATATTCTTTCACATCTCTGAAACTCTCTCTCTCTCTCTCATTAGAACGAGAGAAATTCTCTAGAACAGAGAAGCAGGGGACGGGACAAAATCGCAAGCGATTTCTTTGGAGATGGTAGAAATCAGAGTTGAGGGGAAGGGATTTACGGAAACTAAGGGAAGACGGTTTATCTTCTGCGACCTATCTCAACTTTCCATCAATATTGTCAGCTGACTTTTATACCAATCGATAGCGCTCATTGAGATCTACATTTTAACTGTTGACAACTTTTCTGTAGCATGTTTCATTCCAAAGATAAACCGTCTTCCGTAAATTTCAGTGAATCTCGTCCGCTCCAAGCTGATAGAAAATCCTGTTACATCATTGTGATGTAAGCTACACTAATGATTGAAAACTCACTGCTCTCTCAGTGGTATATCGATCTTCAATCATGTAAGAATCCGAATTTTTCAGAAGGAAAGTGTTTCACCTAACTTATATTATGTTGTCCGGAAAGTAATCGATATTTTTGAAGTGCACTCACAGCTCAGCCTTATCAACATCTTTCTTTCTGTTTTTTGTATATTCATCATGCTCTATCCTCTTGCTACAAAATACAAAAAAGTTTTACCGGATAGTATAGAAATGGAGGAAACTACGGCCCCAGACAAAACATGTGCTCCGAGGAGGGTTTTTGAATTGTCTTGTCAAATGAAGTCCATCCACGGAAACTCATGGAATTATTTGGGATGTTGTAGGTGAACAGTTGATACTTTGTTAGATAGTTTGCTTCTCGCTCAAAAATGTCTCCCAAGAAAGTTACAACCTTGATGATCAACCAAGGTCTGAACTCCTACCGCGAGCGTTATTGTCAACGCCACAGAAGAGGAACCAAGACTGATTGTTTGTCGGATGTCTTCTGCTATCGGCCCACTCAAAATTACTGTATACGAGCACACTCGACAAAGCGAACGTCAACCAATGCATGATCAACTTTTTTACATCAACTGACCGTCATGCCGTAAAAATCGCTTTGTGACCTCCGTTTTCTTTGTTGGCTCAAAAGCGAAAATTGGATGGGATTCAAAATTTTGTGACTGGATATGAGAGATAGTGTCTTTATGTTCCCTACGATAATAATTCCCAGTGTGTCCAACAGGGAGACGCGCCACAAATCGACACTCAAAGAGAAATTCATGAGAAAATTGAGTTGTTGACTATCTGGTGGGACTGTAGGGCTTGTTTTTTTGGGAGCTTCTCCTGAATAACAGCATTTTCACCGCATATGTCTAATGTCATTCCGTGCGAAAAAATATAAGATTCCGACTTCATCTGCGCCCAGGAGCTAATCATGTTTCTGCGCTTCGGGACCACGAGAAGTACCCGCAACTTTGACGAGTGGCTACGAAACGCGGAGCCTAGGTATCAAATTTCTCCATTATTCAACTTATGGTCCAGACTTGGCTCTAACTGATTTCCACTTACTCCACTTGTCCAGAAACATCTACAAGGAAAACTATTCGCTAGAAGATCGGACGACAAAACGCGCTTCGGTGACTTCTTCAGTCAACAACTTACTCAGATCTATGTCAATGGAATCGAGAAACTTTCACAGCACAGCCAAGATGTCATGAACAACGATGAACAATATAGGAATTATGGAAAAGCTTTTCCAATTGAATTAACTTCCTTCGAATTTGTGTTCAAAAATATCGATTACTTTCCGGACAACATAATATTTTATGATACCTTAAAAAAATTACATTTATTTAGAGACAGCATTTAGAGATCTCGACCTCGGTGACAGTAATGAAAAAGTGATCAACAAAGAAAACGTTCCTCTTTTTGCCCCAGACATTTTGTCATGTAGTTGACCATTTTTGGTATCTTCGACAGGAATCGAGATAAAGTTGCCTACAAATGCACCGTCTATTTTTCATCGTCACCCTGAACCAGTATCCATTGGCTTCAAAAAATATTTCACGACCCCAGGAAACAGAAAAGGAAACGAAAAAAATATGTTCCAAAAACACGAGATTTTCAATGAGTCTACCGGTGAGCAAAATGGTAAGTTGACCAGAAAAATGAACTGACAATGAAAACATCGTCCCTGAATGCTACAAAGTACCTGAAATGTTCTAAAATGTTGTTTTGAAAACAGAAAATGTCTTCAAAAGCATCAGAACTGTCCAAAAGGTAACACTAAATGAGAATATGAGACGATTCTTGTCAGTGTCTAATCGAAATTCCTGTTTCATACATGTCACAAAACTTCCGCACTTTTCTCCACTCATTGCTAAATTCATCATTCGACCTTTAATTTCTGAAAACTGGAATTCTCCTGCTCACATATTCAACTTCGTTGATTTAGCCAGTCCACATTTTTTCAAACCTTCGAGGCCTTAATCGATTTCCTTATAAAGTCCCATTACCTTTCGTTTATCTTTCTCATACACAATTCCAAAGGTCCCCCCTATCTCGTCATCTGCTGTCTCTCTATCTCCCCATCCGATCGCTCATTTTCCCACTCAACATCTGCTGTATGTATGTACAGTAATCTTCCCCCTCAATTATAGCCCCCTCGTTCCCTTTGGAGAGCCCTCTCTTGCCGCACTATGGACACTGTATCTCATCTGCTCTCGTCTTTTCCCTCTCTTCCAATTCGTCACCTCACAACAGGTGACAAGTAGAAGAAGACGAGATGAAGACGTTCTTGTGTGTTCTCCCTCTCTGTATGTGTGCCGATGACGTCATCTTGTACATAAATCTTGATGAAGTGACAATGGAGGCAGAAGAAGATGTCAAGATTTGATGGATGACACGTCGTTAGACGGGGGGAGGAGAGTCTGTTGAGTGGGGGCTGATGACGTGGCATTATGCAATCTGGCGGGGAAATTGGGTGGAGGAGGAGGAGAACAGTTGTCGAAAATGATGAGAATAAGAACGATGATAGGATTGGAAACGAAACGAAACGAAACCAAGAGCTGGTGGTCGAGTTTTATCATTCTTCTACACATATTGTTTTTAAACATTGAATTCATGACTGTGAAGTCCGAATCCCAAACATTGACACTTGAGAGAACGTAATAATAGGCTCCGGTAAACCGAGGAATTTGACAAATCTGTGAAGCAGGAATTTTCGATGTAGGAAAACTTGTTCAAAAGAGAGATCCTCCCGGATAGATACACCGTGATAATTATTTGTCGGTTTCGGTCACCTTGTATTCTTAACAAGCTCGGGAATGCCATTTGGTAAACAATTCGTTCTAGTTGAAGGTCTGAAAATTCTACCATTCGCCTGGAAATTGAATTTTACGTCCAGTTGAAGAGAAATTTTCGATTCCTTATTGCTCCGAACTCTCCCGCCAAAAATAAATCGGAAACCTGAAACAAGAAAAAAATGTTTCAAGACTATCTTATCCATAAGTCAAGATTGAGACCCGTCGGACCTTCTCAACCTAATTGACTCCATCTCCAACTCGTATCTACAATTTTACAATCCATGTCACGGTCAACATGAGGCCCTCATAAAAGTCATAAAATGCCTGTTTCTACTGACCACTAGTTTTATTGATAGCGGGGCGAGCTCTATTAACCTTGTTTACGCCTCTGCCTTATTAGGGCACGCTACCCTAATGAAGATATGGTGCATGATCATTGATTATGAGGTACTGCTATTCATATGTATATCATTGAAGGCAGAGCACAATTCTTTAGTCGGTATATTGAAACTGATAAGATTGGAGAGTGATTTGGCAGGGTCGATCTTCGGGTCAGGTTTGCTGCTGGAGAGCTTATTTCAGACTATTTTGGCGCATAGAACAACGCGCACTATACGTTGAGAAAAATCTCACAATTCTTGAACGTCTAGAATCTCAGCTGAAAGCTTGAAGCCTTCGAGCTTTCAAAGTAGCCCATGGATCATGCCGCGTTAGGATTGTTTTGATTCTATAATCTTGGTTTCGGCTCAGTGGAAAACCTTTGAAAAAAGTTACATTACAAACCGTGAGTTGAGCTGAATACAAATTCTATAACAGCTCGAAGAAGAACCTAGATCAGGTATATGCTGTAACTCTTCTAACACTCGAAAACACAATCGAAAATTTCCTCGGTGCTCGATCAGTTTTGCCTATATCATTTGATTTTCAGCTGATTGGAAATATCGTAAAACTCAGATCATAATAGTTCGCTCTAAATCGAGTGGACTGTAATTATCGGTTTCTATCATTCAATACATGTTTTAGATGCAGTGAAAAATCAATGAATGGGTTTCAATCAGTGTTTCATAAAAACAGTGGATTCCTGCCGATCGCTATTTCAGAACACCCCGGCTCCAACTTTCATCCCACTCCAAAGGACATCACCACTCCTCTGATGATCACTTATCATCCTTTTATTACCCTATCTTCACTGATAACCTGATAGCGGTGTGCCCCTCATAAACCATGTTTGTGCCCGTCCTTCCCTTTGTGCATCATTATCTATTTCGCTGTTTATGCGGTACCATAATATCACACAGGCCCACTTGTGAACATTGCTCGACCGGCGATAAAAGGTAATGATGAATGGACATGAAGGTAGTAGTACTGATTGAAAGGAGGGCATTGAAGCAGTATCCGTCAATGGGACAAAAATAGTCTAACTCACTTTGAAATGGGCACTAAGAGCCAGTCGCTCAGAACTGAACAGAACTTTTCTGACAGAAACACATTGGCACCACTTGGGAACAGTAAATTATTAAGAAAATTTTTTATAGGAAACTTGAAACCCAAGAAAACATGTTTCAAGATGAGCATATGAGCATACAGAACTCATTTGTCTAATACATTTCGGATAAAAACTTCACAGTTTGTTGGCACACTTTTAAAGGAACATGGCGTGATTTGGCGAGGATATCTCGCCGCGAATTCAAACTTGATAGAATTCGCGGCAAAGTTTTTCACCCTTGAGCTCCTAAATGAGTATTTCGCTGATTGTTCGGTCGATTTTACCTTGACTCATATGATGCAAAAGAGATCGACGTAGCTATCTGAGAAACCACTCTGTCAAAAATATCAACTTTTTGCAGCAGAAATTTCCGTTTTATTGTTCTATTATCTCCATCTAATGCCTAGTTTTCATGATACCTTCCACGATCGGCTGATTCAATAATGACAGTTTCACTTATCAGGTTTCTAAACTTGAGTTTCGCGCATAAAGATTCGATGACCGGTTCAAGAATTATCTATTCAAAGAAAACTTTTCTTCAGTTTCAAAGTGTCGAGATTCTTGTTTTGTTTCCATTGTTCTTTAGTCGGAACCGCAATTTCAACGGCTCCCCATTCTACTCCGAAATCAAGGAGATTCTTCTTCAGACATCCACTGTTTTCCCCATTTCATGAAGCACGGATTTTCTTTTTTCTTTGGTTTCCATTTTGAGCACATGATGTCTGTAGTAGTTTGTCAAAGTCCATGAAAGATATCTTTTTTGCGTACTTGATTACATCGAACTAATTGCTAATTTCCCTCCCGATCCGTAGCAAACCTGCTCATCCCCCGGTTTCCGCCCCCAATCCAACCTCTATCCCTAGACCGTCCTCCTCCCGAAATTCAAATTTCCCTCCCCTCCAAAACCCCTCATTTGTGTATCTGTGTGGACACATCCTATCCTCCGTCTGTTGTCTCTTCGTAATCCTCCTCCCAGTATGTCTATGTGTGTGCATTCGTTCGCAACGTTCAAATCGTCCTCCCATCCCCTCCTGTGCGCCCAACAGACACCCCCTCTTATCCCCCCAGAGAGCAAAAGATGGGCGTGGCTTGGCACAGTGCCAAGAAGTGCGCACAGTGAACGAGGGGGGCGGGTTTTGGCGGTGGGAAGAGGAGGGTGAGATGGTGAAGAGAGGGTGTACTCCATTCATTGCGTATGCATACGGTGACCTCTCCCCCCTGCTCTCGTCTTCGTTTTCTTTGTGTCCTATTGGTTTTTTGCGCAATCTCTTACGCAGTACCGTTCGTTGTACCTAACCTTTCCAATCGTTCCCATTCCATCCCAATATCCTCAAATTCCAATTTTCAGCCAGTTTCAACTTTACCACTATCACAATGACCATCGAGATCATCAAGGCCGAGGAGCAGATCCCACTCACCACTACAGCCAACACCGAGACCACGGAAACTACGGAGACCACCGAGGCCGCCACTGTCGTCGCTCCAGAAGAGCCAAAGCCCAAGAAGAACTGGTTCACCTGGGGAAAGAAGAAGGGAGCCGCTGGCGCCGTCGACGAGACCAATGTCGAGGAGGGAGCCGCCGCTGCTGAGGGCGAGGAGAAGCCGCTGAAGGAGAAGAAGACGTGCTGGTGGTCGAGATGCCAGAAGCAGAAGGGAGAGGATGAGCAGAAGGTGAGGAAACAGTTCCCGTATATTATTTTAGTTAATCTTCCTCAAGGATTACCTTGACTGACTTTGAGCACATTTGAGCCTTTCTTGAAACAGCGTAAAACTCTCCAAACTAACTCTCACCTTCATAGATTTGTTGGACCTCTTAGTCTTTTCTAGACCCTAGAAAATCCTTCCAGGTCATTCTGGAGTCTTCTGTAGGCTTCAGGACCTTTTAGAAAGTTTCAAAATGCTTCAGAAGGATTCAGGAAACTTCTGGAGTTTTCTGGATCATTCAGAACATTTTAAGAGACTCTACTAGGCATCTGGAGTCTTCTGAAGCCTTCAAACGGCTTTTGGAGATTTCTAAAGTTATCTCGTCGCGTCAAAAAGTTTCTGGACTTTCCTACACCCTCCTAAATTCTACTGAATGCTCACGACGTCTTCTAAACCGTCCTAGCCTATTTTTGACTCTGGTAGATTGTTCTGCACCTTTTTGGTTTCTTCTAGATTTCCCGAAATCCCTAGAGACCCTTATAGATCATGCTTAACCTTTCTGGACTCTTCTGTGCTGTCCTGGATTCTCTAGATTTTAGACCATCCAAAACCATTCTAACCTCCACTAGACCTCTTCTCAATGCTTCAATTTTCAGCAAGACAACATCGCCATCGGCATGGACTTTGTCAACCGCGACACGAACGGACTCAACAACCACGTCCAGTTCAACTTTGACGACGTCTTCGGCGAGGCCGACTCTCAACACACCTGGGAGTGGGTGTGGAGCGTCAACGCCAAGGTCTTCATCTGGGTCCGTCTGTTCTTCTACCGTCTCTTCACCCTTCTGGCCCTCCCATTCACCATCCTCTTCGCCATCTTCTTCGGCTTCGTCGCCGCCGTCAACGTGTTCGTCATCGTGCCGTTCGGAAAGCTCCTGTCGATCCCTGGAAACCTTCTGGCCAAACTCTGGAACTGGCTCGTTCATGCCATCTTCGACCCGCTTGCCTCCGCCGTCGGACTTATCTTCTCCAACTTCAACATCCGCAAATACGGCATCAACCAAGAGACCACCGCTCCATGCGTCTAATTTTTGAATTTCGCGCCACTTTTTTATACTGTACCCTATCTGTCACCCCCTGAACATCTCCCTGTCTTCTTTATTCTTGGTCTCTTGTCCCCATTTTTTGTTTTCTTTGTAATTTTTGAGAAAAGTTTTCGGTCGAAAAAGTTTAATAAAATTTAAAGATTCAACTGGTCTATTTGATCTTCGTTTCGGGATTTTCAAAGATTCTCGTTTTGATAATTTGCCAGGTAAAGATTCAAATCTCGTGTATAGAGTCCGTTGTACGAACAGTCTGTAGAGAGGGGATTCATTGTTTAGGGATGGTGCTAAGTGCAATTGGACACCTTATTAACAGACACTAGTACTTTGCGTGGGAGGAGATATACACACACATTGCGATGATGGGGTTGGGAAGGAGAAGATGATGTATGTATATACACATTTGACACACTTTTAGGTTGAATCCCAAAGGAAAAGAGACTATTAGTCATTGAGGAAGAACACCCAAAAAATTAGTATGGTGAAACAGTGATTTTCGAAAAGTGTCTAGAGAGATCCAGATGGCTTTAAAAGGAATTCAAAAAACATAGTCCGATATTGTTAGGGGATCTGAATAATTCGAAACAGACTAAAGAAGGCTAGAATCTAACTGAAGCCAGATACAATTTTCTAAAAGAACCTAGCGATTCCTAGGAAAACCGAGATTGACTTTAGGAACTGGAACCGTCTACCTAGAACATTGGGGACTCGGAGTCTTAAACTGGTGAAGATTCACAAACAATGTCGACCCCAAAATCGAGACTCTCAAAATTCGGACACTTCAGAAAGTCTCGCTGAAAAAAAAGTGAAATCTCCTTAAAAGTGAAACATTAACAAAAACCGAAATAAAAAAATAGAATAACATTAGCATGAATCAGGTAGAAACAACTTTTCAGATCCACAAATTGTGAATGACGTATTCTGAATGAATGAATTAGGTACTATCAATCGAACAAAACAAGAAACAAAACAAGAGTGAACAAATCATAATCATGTTGACCCGAGTTTTGGAATTAACTCATTTTGCTGAAACTGTAAACTTTTGCCTAAAAGAGAAAACTAGAAGCAGATACCAAGCATCTAGTACAAGACTCTGAAATACCTAACTGAAATCTACATTGGGAATCCTGGATCGATGAAATGCCAGTCAAGGAATGTTGTTTTTGAACTCAAAGTAATGACATTTACGATAAATGTGAATCTGAAATGGACCTTTTGAAACCGAGAACTCTCTGAAGCTATTTTAGGTCTGAAGCAGTGTTCTGCGGAATTGAAGTTTTAGTGGCTGGATAGCTGGAACCTGAATTCCGTCAAAGACAGTTTCAATCATGACATGGTAATATCTATGAGATACAGATTTCTCTGTAAAATGGAGAAACTGAAATAGAGATGCTTCAGAAATATTAAACAAGCCTAATTGTCCTGAATCCAACTTTGAGTTGAAGTGAAGAATAGCTTTTGCGAAGCGCTGTTAAAGTTGATGTTTGAGATAAGTACTGACATCAATCGAAATTTGGGGTTATATCATTAAACCTCTTTCTAGTTTTTCGTTTTTCATTAAAAATTTCCAGTCACAGCAAAATAACTTCAATCCAAATCTCAGGTTTCCATATTGGAAAACCTATCTGCTGATGAAATGTCAGTCAAGGAATGTTGTTCTCTGGAACTGTAATTTGTAACTTTGAATTTTCCGAACCCAAACATCCAGAAATATAGTGAAGGATCTGAACGGAATAGCCGTGTTTGTTAAACTGACCTTCAGCTTCTGGATGTGGAAGACGGTATTCTACCGAACATTTCTGAGCAAGGGAATAACGGCAATCGTCGAATTCATGTGATCCAGATTTCTCCAAAGTATGGAGATGCTGAAACAGAGACATTCTTTAAAAGTACGAAATTAGATCATCGTCTTGAATCTCTAATTGAGTTGAAGCAAAGAAGAGGACATGGCTAAAAATAGTTGAAAACAGTCTAAAGAAAAAGCTGAGCTGATGCATTCTTGAACTTCTTATCCCAAATTTGAAGCAACTAAAATCCTGTGATTGTGAGTAATAAATCAGCCAAAACAAACTTTCTCGTAAAACACCGAATCCTGCAAAGTCTTCGCAACCAAATTCAAAAACCGATGTTAGCGATTTCGGAAGAAAACATACGCAACATCAGAAACCGCAATAGACTTTCGAAATGACCAACTTCAAAAAACGTCCCGTTTTTTCTGAAACTTCGCCTGTGTATCAAGCAGCTCTAGATATCTTTTTTTGGCACTATTTAAGCTGAGGTGCTCGACGGCAAAGTCAGTGTTTGGCGAGTGTATTCTAATCGCTCTCCTCTGATTTGACGAGGAAGAATCATTGAACTTTTAACTCAATAAACTAGTTGTAACGAACGCGACAAAATTTACCTGCAACAGAATCAATTTATCTTTCTAGCCTTCATCACACAGTGTTGTATTCATCAAATAGCCTGATTACGAGTTTCTATAACGCATGCTTCATCTTAAAATGTAGGTTGCCAAGAATAGATTGAAAATGCTGAATGCCATTCTGCAGGTGAAATGAATTGGAATAGGAAAACTCTGAGAAAGTGAAATATCCATTTGTCAACCTGAAACATGACCTCCAACGAGACTAGCTCCTTTCCCCCTACGTTTTTCGATACCATTGATGAGGTGTTTAAGCCGACATGGATGCGCGCAATTTTGATACCATATGTGCCGCTATCAATCCCAATATATCTCGCTTATCTGCACGTCTACAACAAAAACTGGCAACAGGAAGAGCAAACCGCCGTGTTCCCCATCATCCACCACTTCCATTGGGCTATGAGAATCCACCACTTTTCTCTATATTCTTTAATCTCATGTATCATTTTCTTGGCGTTCTACCCACTTCGCGCAGTGGATATTCCGGTCGCGACATACGGGCTTGCTTGGTATTATGTCTCATTGTCCGTCGTGGAGGTCAATCAATACCTTTTGGGACTGTTGGCAATACAAAGATTCGTTCTCTACTTCTTCCCGGATACCGAGCCTTATTTGAACTTTTCCAAGGGAACCATGAAGAAAATCATTTTCGCTGCTTATGGAGTTTCATTGGCTCAAGGTGTAGCTTGTTTGTATCTCACGTTCAAGTTCGGACTTCTTACATTCCATGCGTTTAGTAATGTAAACCATCAACAGTGTTGTCTAATAGCAACTCGGAACATTTTCCAGGTTTACAACTTCACTCTCAATTTCTTACTTCTACTCGTTTCTTTACTATACATTCCGATAGTGGTCAGCATCCTCAAGCTCTCCCACTTGCCGTCGGTGCAACTTAGTCAACCGCAGAGATACGTCATGTGGCAGTTGGTAGCGATAACGATAGAAAAAATGGTTGAAAATGTCACATTTCCTAGATCTAAAGATAAACTTACAGACTCACATTCCCATCTATATCTTCTCTACTCACTTTGCAGCCGTGAGTTTTTTATTTTTGATTTACGAATTTTTTGAACCTTTCCTGATTCAGACTATCGTAGATTCGAAAACGTTGGATATATTTCTGATCCCAATGATCATTCAATTGACATATTTGGGCTGCAACAAACGAAACTTCGAGGCGATTCCTATTGTGTTGAGACTCACAAAGACCTTCAAAGCTCTACGGCTCAAGTTTTCAAGGAACAATAATAGAGTACATTATCAAGTTGAAAATGATGGGGGTGTTCAAGGGCACCAATCTGTTTGAATCTGTGAAAAAACTTAGGTTTTTAAGATTTTCTTTCAGTGATATTACAATATCAAAGTGATCATACGAACTTCTGAGAACTTTTAATGATCAGTTGGGTACTGGAATGCGACGAGGGTGAAAATTGCGAAACCTATTTTTTTACAGATACGAAAAGTTAAGTGCCCTTATTGAGAACTTGAAAACTTGCGAACATGAAGATGTTTTGATACCGATTAAAGAGTGGAACCAAAAGCAGGTCCACAGTGAACTGGCGTCAAAGGTATGCGAATCCACTGAGAGAATTTTTAGGCTGACAAACGGAGTAACTTGTAGTTGACAACGTTCTATGAAATTCACAACCACGTTAGTGATGACTACTTCGAAATTAGGTTCATTTTAGTGCAAATTACGAACGTCTTCGGACCCGTGATCTTTCACGCGACATAACTGATTGTGATTTTTGGAATGTGGTTTCAACTGCAAAAACAGAAGAACTAGAGTTGCTCGAGACGTCCATTTTTCAGAAAAATAGGCACATCGAAACCAACTTTTTAAACTGCTCCAGTTTACCGTTTTGCACTGAGAATCTCCAATACATTAAGAACGTACAAACGGAAGGATGGTCAATCTGCGCTCCATTCGAATTCGAGAGCTCAGAACTCATTGAAACTTTCCGCTCTCAATCAACTCGTTGTAATGTAACTCTTGTTGTTCTTCTATTAGAATCTAGCACGATCTTATTCATGCGTCCAATTACGACCTTGGTGTCCGTCTCCTGAAAACAAGTTTCTATAGCGCGCTCCATTTCATAATGCAGGTTACCAAGATTAGATTGAAAGTGCTGAATGACATGCTGCAGGTGAAATTAAATTGGAAAATGAAAACTAGAAAAAATGAAATATTCATTTGTCAACCTAAAACATGATCTCCAACAATACTAGCTCTTTTCCCAATCGTACGTTTCTCAATAACCTGGATGATGTGATTAAGTCGACATGGATGCGCGCGATTTTGATACCATATGTGCCGCTATCAATCCCAATATATACCGCTTATCAGCACGTTTACAACAAAAACTGGCGAGAGGACGAACAAACCGCCGTGTTCCCCATCATCCACCACTTCCATTGGGCTATGAGAATCCACCACTTTTCTCTCTATTCTTTAATCTTATCTATCATTTTCTTGAGGTTCTACCCACTCTTCTTAGTGAACTTTGCGGTCGCAACATACGGGCTCGCTTGGTATTTTGTCTCATTGTCCGTCGTGGAAGTCAATGAATACCTATTGGGCATGTTGGCAATACAAAGATTCGTTCTCTACTTCTTCCCGGATACTGCGCCTTATTTGAACTTTTCCAAGGGAACCATGAAGAAAATAATTTGCGCTGCTTATGGAGTTTCATTGGCTCAAGGTGTAGCTTGTTTGTATCTCACGTTCAAGTTCGGACTTCTTACATTCCATGCGTTTAGTTTTGTAAAGTATTCCCAGTGTTGTCTAATAGTAACTTGGAACACTTTCCAGGTTTACAACTTCACTCTCAATTTCTTACTTCTACTCGTTTCTTCACTATACATTCCGATAGTGGTCAGCATCCTCAAGCTCTCCCATTTGCCGTCGGTGCAACTTAGTCAACCGCAGAGATATATCATGTGGCAGTTGGTAGCGATAACCATAGAGAAATTGGTTGAAAATGACACCTTTCCGAGATCTAAGGATAAACTTACAGACTCACATTCCCATCCATATCTTCTCAACACACTTTGGAGACGTGAGTTATACAGGGTGGCTGATAAGTATACAACGTTCTTTTCTGAGCTTCTTGGCACCGTGCCAAGAAGGTTTTTCGAATTTTTTCGAATTTTTTCGAATTTTTTCGAAAGTCCGGGACCTATATAAGCTGCCACAAAAGTCATTTCATTCATTCTTTCCAAAATGAGAGCTTCTCCTCTTCGTTCAACTATTGAAGTCTTCCTCCGCAAAGGGATGCGTTGTGTCGACATTGCAAGACGACTCAAAATACCATCTGCAACCGTCAGAACACTGTCAGCTGTTCTTAAAAAGCGAAACAATCTTCACGAAGTGCCAAAATCTGGACGCCCACGCACTGTGAACACCCGCAGGATTCGAGGAATCATCAAAAAGAGGATCACTCGTAATGATGCCACCAGCATGAACAAGATTGCTTCCGAGCTTCAAATCAGTCGATTTTCTGTTCAGAATATCGTCAAAAATGAACTGAATATGAAGAGTTATAAGCTCAGTCGAGGACAATTCTTGTCGGATTCATCCAAGGTCTCCAGATTCCAAAAAGCGAAGAAACTCCTGAACGATCTCAAGGTGCGCCGCGTTGCTGATGTGATCTGGACTGACGAGAAGATTTTCACCATTGAACCTCTTCCCAACCGTCAAAACCAGAGACAATTGTTGTCACCGGGTGACAGTAAGTCCCCAAAACGCCGTCTGGCCCATAACCGCCTTTTTCCGAAAAGCATTATGGTTTGGGCTGGAGTGACGTCAACTGGTAAAACCCCGTTGGTTTTCATTGATAGAAATGTGAAAATCAACTCGGAAGTGTACCAAAAAGTTGTGTTGAAGGATGCTTTGATGCCGTGGGTGACTCAGCACTTTGCTGGTACTCCGTACATCCTTCAACAAGATTGGGCTCCGTCCCACGGCTCTAGATCGACCAAACTGGTTCTGGACGCTCATTTTCCTGGTTACTGGGGCAAGGACATGTGGCCAGCTTCGTCGCCAGATCTCAATCCGATGGACTTCAGTGTGTGGGGACTTTTGGAGAGTAAGATCTCAGGAAAGTCCTACGGAAGTATCGAAGCTCTCAAGACCGCCTTGCTCAAAGCCTGGGACGATATCGACGACGACTACCTCCGCCGCACCACTGATTCTGAGATCATGCGTCTCAAGGCCTGCGTCAAAGCTCGAGGGTCCAATTTCGAACATCTCTTGTAAATGTTATCTTATGACCTTATTTCAACTTCCAATAAAGCCTCTGAGAAGAAAAATCTGCTTTTTCGAGAATGCCAGCGAAAACAAAACGTTGTATACTTATCAGCCACCCTGTAGTTTTTGATTCACGAATTTGTTGAACCACTTCTGATTCAGAGCTTGTTAGATGCGAAATTGTTGGATATATTTCTGATCCCAATGATCATTCAATTAACATATTTGGGCTGCAACAAACGAAACTTCGAGGCGATTCCTATTGTGTTGAAAGTGACGAAGAAATTCAAATCTCTACGACTCAAGTTTTCAAGGAACAATAATAGAGTGCATTATCAAGTTGAAAATGATGTGGGTGTTCAACGGCACCAGTCTGTTTGAATCTGTGAAAAAAATTTATGTTTTTAAGATTTTATTTTAGTGAGATTACAGTATCAAAGTTATCAAACGAACTTCTAAGAACTTTTAATGATCAGTTGGGTACTGGAATGCGACGAGGGTAAAAATTTCGAAAGCTAGAGCTTTTGTGGGTTTACGGAGCAACTCAAGATCTTCAACTTTGTTGTTGTAATTTTTCTGATATAACCACAGCTCAGAACTCATTGAACCTTTTTACTTCGAATAAAATGCTTCCAATGAAACTCTTGTTGTTCTTCTTCTAAAATTTAGTTCGCTTTCATTTATTTGACCGGTTCCGAGCTTTCGAGCCTTAGAATCCATTGAACAGCCTGAAAACGAGTATCTGAAGCGCGTGCTCTATCTCAAAAACTTTTTTTGCCAGTTACCAAGAATAGATTGAAAATGCTGAAGGACACGCTGCAGGTGAAATGAAATTGGAAAATGAAAACTCTGAGAAAGGGAAATATCCATTTGTCAACCTGAAACATGGCCTCCAACGAGACTAGCTCCTTTCCCAATCGTACGTTTCTCAATAACCTGGATGATGTGATTAAGTCGACATGGATGCGCGCGATTTTGATACCATATGTGCCGCTATCAATCCCAATCTTTCTTGCTTATCTGCACGTTTACAGCAAAAACTGGCAACAGGACGAGCAAACCGCCGTGTTCCCCATCATCCATCACTTCCATAGGGCTATGAGAATCCACCACTTTTCTCTCTATTCTTTAATCTTATCTATCATTTTCCTGAGGTTCTACCCACTCTTTCTAGTCGATTTTGTGGTCGCAGCATACGGGCTCGCTTGGTTTTTTGCCTCACTGTTTGTCGTGGAAGTAAATGAGTACCTATTGGGCCTGTTGGCAATACAGATTTTCGTTCTATACTTCTTCCCGGATACCGAGCCTTATTTGAACTTTACCAAGGGAACCTTGAAGAAAATCATTTGCGCCGCTTATGGAGTCTCAGTGGCTCAATGTGTAGCTGGTTTGTGTTCTGCATACATGGTCGGACCTTCTACATTCCGTGCGATCAGTATTGTAAACCATTCACAGTGTTGTCTAATAGCGACTCGAAACACTTTTCAGGTTTACAACTTTACTCTCAGCTTCTTACTTCTATTATTTTCTTCACTATACATTCCGATGGTGGTCAGCATTCTCAAGCTCTCCCACTTACCGTCGGTGCAACTCAGTCAACCGCAGAGATACGTGATGTGGCAGTTGGTAGCGATAACGATCGAAAAAATGGTTGAAAATATGACTGTTCCTAGATCTATAGATAATTTTACAGACTCATATTCCCATCTATATCTTCTCCACAGACTCTGGAGGCGTGAGTTACCTCTTTTGTTTTACGAACTGGTAGAACCGTTTCTAATTCAGAACATGCTTCATGCGAAACTGATGGATATATTTCTGATTCCAATGATCATTCAACTAACATATTTGGGCTGCAACAAACGAAACTTCGAGGCAATTCCTATCGTGTTGAGACTCACGAAGAACTTCAAATCTCTACGACTCAAGTTTTCAAGGAACAATAATAGAGTACATTATCAAGTTGAAAATGATGGGGGTGTTCAAGGGCACCAATCTGTTTGAATCTGTAAAAAAAACTTAGGTTTGAAGATTTTCCTCTCGATATATTACAGTATCAAAGTTATCAAAAGAACTTCTTAGAACTTCTTATGATCAGTCGGTGACTGGGGGACGAAGCGAATAACTTCAAAACATAGTTTATTTACAGATTCAAAAAGATTAGTGCCTCTATTAAGATATTGTCAACATAAAGACTTTCTGATCCCTAACAAACGAGTGATGCCTGAAGCGTGACCTAAGTCTGAGTGAACTGGCTTCAGAGGTATGCAAACGCGCTCAAATGTAAAATATGAATCAACTGATTTTTTAGTTGGTATCTCGCTATTTCAGTACTTACAGAATCTGAAAATTATTTTTTGAATAAATCTGTTATTATCTTCTCACATATTCAATGATTCAAGACAACACTGTCACAGGGATATGATGTGATTAAAGTGTACAATCCGCTCTACTGGACGCACAGTGACCTGGCACCAGATGGATGTAATCTCTCTCCACTGAGCCGCCCCCTCCGCCTTCAAGTTTTGAAATTCTTCTTGCCCTGGAAAAAAAATATTTTTTCTGGTTTTTCGACACACAAAAGGTGTTTTTTCCTATTATCGAAAAAATGTCGAAACAACGAATAAATTTCAAAGACGAGGACTAAACTCGTTTTGTTCCCCGGCTTAAAAATCTTCTCAGTGGAGCGCGCTTGCATTCCTCAAACGAAAACTTATCCCCTTCTCTCAAACTTCATCATTATCAATAACGGTATTTTCTCTGACAGATCGGTCACATAGTTTTGTCAAAGTTTATCTCGGGTCCTGTAGCAGCTATCAAAAAGTGGTCAACGAACAAAACGTTCCAAGCAAAATAAGGAGCATTTTGATAGCTGTCACAGAAACCCAGATAAACTCTATCATTAGAGCACTACTCTAAAATTTGGAACTTGTAAATTATCAATGTTTCGAAACAGGAAACAAATTTTTGATTTTTCAACGAAAATTTCCGATCAGAATGAAGTTCCGACAAAGATTTCGCGGAATTCGGTTTCGGAAAGGTTTTGAGTTTCGGAATTCCGTTTCAATGGCAAAAAGAATACCAAAACTTTTCAGTTTCAATATCTTTTCAAATCCTATTCAATTTTTGTTGACAGCAATAGCTCTTCTCCCTTCCATTTAAGCCTCTCTTCTACTACCCAAAACCCCCCTAATCCGGTACCCAATTAGTCTCTCCACCTCCGCTGATAATCCTATTCTCACGGCTAGCCCCACATATACAAATCCACACCGCCTCCTTTCCCCCTCCCTAGTGCTCTCTCATCCGGTAACTAATTGCATTCGAATCTCGCCGCAGCCTGCCCCTCTAGAAAGGTGCACACAAAAGGTCCCTAATTATCCATATTCAAATCTCTACCTTCTTCTAGAGAGGGGGACCTTTCTAGTGGATATCGGGGGGGTGTACAGTCTACTACTCAGGTTGGCTGAGCACAATGGGAGATTGCGCAACTGGAGAAAGGAATGAACGAGGGTCTCCTGATTGGAGGGCTCTTACAAAGAGTCTGAAGGAGAAAAAAGGGGTCGGAGATAGTGAAGATGAGAACAAATACAGTACCGTTCAATGAGATATACAAGTGGACCATTTTCAGTGAAAGATGATCATCTTTGAGCAGTTGAAAAAGTCTGTTCCAATCACTCGATTTCTATAAAACTTGGTGAGTTTTTTTGTTATACAACACGTAGCAAGCAGTTCTAGATCTTCATTTTCGTAGTTGACAACTTTTCACGAAAATTGCTGGGTAGTGAGTTACGCAAAATCAAAACTTGGTACATTTCAGTGCACAAACTTTCTCGGACCAATGATCTTTTTCGCGACAGAACTGACTTGATTGTAATTTTCGTAAAAAGTTGTCAACTACAAAAATAAAAACCTAGGGTTGCTTGATTCACCCACCGAGTTTCATAGAAGTCGGTCGATTGAACCATACTTTTTCAACTACTCAAATTTGATGATTTTGCACTGAAAATGACCAAAGGATAGAATTATGACCAGCACTATCCAGGGTGACCCATAAGTATTGACACCGATTCGAACAGCAATAACTTTGACGAGACTTGAAGAAATTCTTTGGAATTTTGAAATTTATAAACTCAGACGCACAAAATTTTGAAAATACAGACGGTTTTGGGATTGATCATCTTTCTTCCGTATTACATACTTCAGACGCCTGTACAGAACAAGAATTGAAAACATCGAAAATTGTTTCAAGCAAATCAACATCGAGAAACAGTGGAATTGTGCTCTTCGATTTCGTTGAGAGTTCAGGAATCTCCCGAGATGCTCACTCTTTTCCAATTCGTTTTTAGAGACACATTCCCAACGTTTCACCTAGTAATACGTTCAGCGAGTTTCATGGAAGTCAGGTGATTGAAACATACTTTTTGAACAGATCAAAGCTGGTTTCTTTGCACTGAAATTGATCAGATGGTATATCTTATTAGACGTTATTGTATTTGTCCTCATTCTCAGTGCCAAAGTTTTTCTCAAAAATACCCGTTTCGAGTATTCAAAATGTTCGGTACAATTAAACAATTTCGATGCATCCAGATTTCCTCTTCGCAGTCTGTTGGCACACTTTTAATGGCGCAGGCGAAATTGAACTGGGAGGAGATCAAATGCGCGGCGAGATATCCTGAAAACTTTGTTTGTGCGCCTTTAAGAGTGTGCCAACAGAACGCGAATTTATAGTAACAGATTTTCGTAATTCCCAGAATTCTGTAAAGCTCATTTTCACCACGGATTGGTCAAGATAACTTCTGGAATTACGATGTTGACATAATTGAGTTATTGAGCCAAGTTTTATAGAAATCGAGTGATTGAAACACACTTCTCTCACTCACTGCTCAAACTTGATCATTTTGCACTGAAAATGACCAAAAGGGATTGAATTATGGCGATCAACAAGAACGAGCAACAAGAAACGAGCAAAAAGACGCAACAATAATTGAAAAAAAATTGTTCCAAGCAAATCAACATCGAGAAACAGTGAACTTGAGCTCTCAGATTTCGTTTCGAGAGTTGACTTAAAAATTTAGGAATCTCCCAAAATGTTCACATTTTCCAATTCGTTTTTAGAGACCAATCCCTCTATGTCTCAACTAGAAATGAAAAATATGTGAAATCTTGAAACTTTTTATGGCGAACATTTCTCAGATCGAAAAAATGTCTAATCGCGGCGAGATATGCTTTTAAGTAACGTCATGCGCCTTTAAAAGGGTGCCAACAGACTGCGAATTTATAATACTCAAGGTTGATTTAAGAATGGTCAAACTGTACATCTTGTTGGACGATACTGCACATGTCTCATTTTCAGTACCAATGTTTTTCTCAAAAATACCTGTTTCGAGTATTCAAAATGTTCGGTACAATTAAACAATTTCGATGCATCCATTTTTTCTAGCAGATTTTCGTAATTTTCAGAATTCTGTGAAGCTCATTTTCATTACGGATTGAGCAAGATAACTTCCGCTTTAGGACAATGCTAACATTATTGAGTTATTCAGCCTCGTTAGAAATGGAGTGATTGAAACATGCTTTTTCAACTGCTCAAACATGATAATTTCGCACTGAAAATGATCAAATTGCATATCTTATTGGAAGGTAGTTTATACTATTATCCTCTCTTCTACTTTTCAGTTTTCTGTCTCCAAACGACACTCCGCCATTCAGCAGTCCGAAAAGCGTCAAAATTCAAATTTCTTCACAAAGCGGAGCGTCGTTTGAAGTAGATCCACAGTTGAAGACAAGCTAATACAGGAATGTTTAGTCTCTAGATACCCCTGAAACACACTATTATGTATTCCTCAATTTTGAATACCCCACAAACGACACTCCGCTATTCCGTAGCGCGGAGCATCGGATAATAAAATCTCTCTAGGGTCGTCCCAAATTCTCATACATCATCTCTCAATTCTACTGTGCAGATAACAATCTTCGCCACTCATCTAGTAGTCTCCAAGGAGAGCGGGGGACCATCATCAAATTTTCCCAAATGAGAGGGGCTATAAAATTCTGAAGGCAGAAGGAGGAGGTCATCTGGAGAGGGGAGAGATGAGGGGACCAACACCAAGATCACTGGATATAATTAAGCCTAGAACAGACGTGTGTATGTATGCTTGTATACACTATAAATAATTCATTAATTGGCGGGGAGGGGGCTTCGAAGAGCCGGAGAGAGAAGAAAACCAGAATAAGAAAATGAAGAGGTCAAAAGTGAGAAAATGTATGAGGGGGAAAGGGGAAAAGTAACAAAATCCAAACGAACGAAAAAAAAATATGACCGGGGAAATTTGAAAACCAAGAAAAATCTACAAAAATATTCAAACAAAAACTTGGATCATTTAAATCCGGACATCATCGACGAGATCACTTGGGAGGCTTTGGCTTGCGTTGGTCCACCAGCGGCGTTGTTTTGTGTGATCTGTAAACGAAACTTGAATGACAAAAAAAAAAGTAATCGGCAGGTCTAGAAATTTCAGTGTTTTGAAATTTTGCAAAATTTTCAGTTCCAGAACCCTCCAGAATCCTTCAGAATTCTCAGAATCCTTTGAAAACCCTCAGAACCTCATAGAATCTTTCAGAATCCTCGAGTTTTTCTGATTCCACAAGAGCTCTTCCGATTCTTTCGGAATGCTTCAGATTCCTCAGTCGTGACGTTGCGGAGTCTGGAATCCGTCCCAACGCTCTTGAAGTTTCCAGGATCCTCCAGAATCTTCCAGAATCCTCCAAGATCCTCCTGGACCTTCCACAACCTACGAGTGTCCTCAAGGATGCTCCAAGACCATTCAAAACTTTCTGCCATCGTTCAGAACCTCCTAGAATCTTTCAGAATCCTCTAGAGTTTTTCTGATTCTTCCAGAATGCGTTAGATTCCCCAGTCATCATGCTGAGAGACTGGAATCCGTCAAAATGCTCCAGAAGTTTCCTGGTTCCTCCAGGATACTCCAGAATCCTCAGTAATTTTCTAGAGTCCTCCCGGATGCTCCAAGATCTTTCGGAACCCTCCGTCATCATTCTGAGAGGCTTTAGACCTCTTAGAATCCTCCAGAATATCCGCAAATTTTCTAAAACCTCCCAAACTTTTCAGAGGACTTCTAGAAACCTGTCACCAAAAACTGATACATACCTGACTCAGCGCGCTGGCAAACGCGGCCTTGTGCGCCGGCGTCATCTGCGCAATGATCGCCTTCCGATTCTCGAACATCTGCCGGAACTCCAGATTCACTTGTGGAGTTATGGTGGTCGCCGACGCGACACGCGGCATCTTTCGCTCCTTCTTTCGCCTCAAATTCCGCTTCTTTCTAGCATTCACAGGACCGTCCGGGTCATCTTCAGACGAAGAAGACGTGCTGGAATCCGACGAGTCCGACGACGCTCGCCGCTTCTTCTTGGTCTGTTGCTCCTTCCTCTCCTCGTCCGAGTCGATCTCCCCTTCGTCCAGATCCTTCTTCACCGGAGGCGCTTCTGGAGCAGAAGACGTTGGGTCTTCTGAAACTTCCTCAGCTTCAGGTCCATCTCCAGACGGTTCCTCTCCCTCGATGACGGCTCCGCGCGCCATGATTCTCTGCTTGATGTCCGCCTTTCTCGCCGTGCTCTTCTCCTTCCGCCACTGCTTCCACTCCTCCTGATTCATGCCCTCCACGAGTCGCGCCTGTCGCATCTGCTTCTTCGTCAGGCCTCCGTTCCCGATCTTCTTGCTTCCGTCGTCATTTGCTCGGACCACGCCGTTCGCCTTGGTCTTCGTGATGCGTGCCCACGAGTCGAAGCTCAACGCTTCGCCTCCGATCATCACGTTTCCGTCGTCGTCGGATTCCATGTCGACGTCGCCAGACTCGACGATGAGACGTTCACGATGGGCGGTGAGGAACGCGCCGACGCCCATCTGCGCTCGCGCTGCTTTCTGGCGTTTCATGGCTCTGGAAAATGGGGATTTTGGCTTGAAAACGTATACAGAATCTTCCAAAATGTTTCAGGATCATCAGGAGACTTCTAGAATCCTCTAGAATCATCCAGAATCCTTCAGAATCTTTCAGAATCTTCAAGGATCCTCCAGGACACTTTGAGATTATCGAGGATTCTCTTGGATCCTCCAGGACACACCAGAATCCTCCGGAATCCTATAAAGTACTTCAGAATGGCCCAGAATTATCCAAAATCCTTCGAAATCTACCAGGATCCTTCAGAATCCTCCAGAATCTTTCACGATCCTTCAGGATCCACCAGGATGCTTCAAAATCGTTCAGAATCCTCCAGAATCCCTCAGAATTCTTCAGGTTTCTACAGGACCCCCAGGATTTTCCAGGGTCTTCTAGGATGCTCTAGGATCTTCCAGGACTCTGCAGGACACATCAGAATTCTCCAGAATCCTTCAGAATCTTCTACGATCCTCCAGAATCCTTCAGGACACTCCTGGACCATCCAGGATCCTTCAGAATCATCCAGAATCATCCAGAATCCTTCAAGATCTTTCGGAACCCTCCAGGATCATCTAGGATCGTCCAGCACCCTTTAGAATTCACCATAATCTTTCTCGCTTCATCCAACTCACCCCTTACTAACGCCCTCCCTCCTCTCCTCAAACACGGGCTCATAGTTCGGCGCCTTCATCGCCACCGCCGTCGCCCTCTGATACACCTCCTCGTTCATCATCTCCGCCTTCCACATCTTCAAAAGTCCCTCAATCTGATTGCGCATCCAGTGCAGCTCCGTCTGATTCAGATGCCGCTGCAGTGCCGTGCCCATCGCCGGCTTCAGAATCGAGTCGGGCACGCCGTCGTACTCCTCGGAGACGCGATCACACAGACGGTACAGCTCGTCCTTGGCGTCGTGCTCTTCGAGCTCCGCGAAATTCACCTTCTCGTCGTCCATGATGGCGAGGAGGCGACGGAGCACGACGTCTTCGTCAATTTCCGGAGCAAGTTGAGTCGTAGAGGGGGCCGCCGCTGGTACGGTCGGCCGGGATGTGGTCGTGGCGGGGCGCACATGGATGTCGTCCATTTTCGAGTAGAGCGCATACTCACGAGGGCTGAGCAATCTAAAAATGAGCAAAGGGGTTGTGTGGAAGATTCCTGAATTCAAACTCACGTCACCACACAGTCCACCTCTTCGTCGGAAATTTGAAACTTTGATTCTCCGGCCAAAATCTTCGCGGCCACTTCCGCACTGCTCATCAACACTTCCACCTGGAACAGTCCGTTTCCAGTGGCCATCGGGAGGGTCTGATAGTGCACGGGGTACTCTCCGTGGAAGAAGTGAGCCAGCATGTGCTCGTCGACGGATTTGGGAGCGTCCAGAAGGAAAACGATTCGCGGATCCGGGTCGGAGGTCTCGAAGAAGTGACGATGGGACGGTGTGGAGGGTTCGATGGAGACTGAAAGTATTGATTTCTTTGAACGCTCAAAAATTCAATTTTCTCGGTCGAATCATCTACTTCTGACTCGAATTGCCCTCAAAATTCAAAAATTCTCACAAAATCTCGAATCCACCAGCGCCTCCGGCCGATATCCATCGATAATCGTCTTCTGAATCATTGTGTAGGCGTCACGGGCGGCGCCGTGCGTCGCGAAAATCATCTCAACGACTCCGTTTTTCAGTTGCCGCTCATCTGAATCCTCGGGACGCGAAAATGTGGTCGTGAAGGAGATGGACTTGTTGAGCACGGATTGGAACTGGAAATCGAATTTTTGGCATTTTTTCGGTCAAAAACAGTGAGAAAATCGATTTTTTACAAATTTTCTATCCAAAAATCCCATTTGGCTCATTTTTTACCTGTCGACTAGTCAAATATCCGCCTGGATGTCTCAAATTTTGAACTGTAATTGTTCTCAGTGATTTTTCATCCTTCAAAACTTCAGAATCTCCTTCCACGTCTTCCTGTTGCCCCGGACATTCTTTCTCCACGATTTCAGCGACTTCCAGAGATTCTGGGGCCACTTCTGCTGAATCTTGCGTCTCTGCGGCTAACATCGGTGAAGAATCCGACATTTTTGGCTGAAAAAATAATTTGAAACGATGAAAAATTGCAGAAAATCATTCAAAAAATGCAAAGAAATCGGTTTCGAAAAAAGAAAACTTTGGCCGCCGTAAATACACACAGAGGGGATTTCTAGGCCACGGCCACCTGACTTGCGGCGGGAAATTTGAACAGCTAAAAAAAAGGTGGTGGGAAAAGTTTGAAAAAGAGGGATATTTCAAAATTTTCGGGTGAACTTTTCGATTTTTGGAGGAAAAATCGAGGTTTTTAAATCGATCATGTGGGATTTCAGGGGGTAAATGTGGTGAAAACTTGGAAAAATGTCTGAAAATGTAAAAAAAAAATTGAATTTCTGAAAAATCTCAGACTTGGAAGATTCTGATGATTTCTAAGCCAAGAATCAAACTTTTCATTGCGATTCTCTCTCACTGAAAACTCTGAAAATTGGAAAAATTGAGTGATTTCATTTCTCGCCGGATTTTTCAGGTTTTTCATGGAAATTTGAGTATTTTTGGCATCGAGAATCGCTTAGTATGGATTTTTCTTTTCTTGATAACAGTTGTTTCAGTTATGTTCCATCAAAATTGCTCTGAAAATCTGAAAAAAAGCTCCTGAAAAAAAGTTGTTTTTCAATTTGTGCATTTTCCCGTCGCGGTGAACATGCACACTTTACCATCTACCGTACTCCCCTAATCGATGTTTTTCGAAAATTAAAATTTTGTTTGCTCATTTTTCGAGCTTTTTTCTGTCTTTTTTCCACTGAAAATTAAAAAAATTTCAACCAGATTTTTTTGCAGATTTCTCCCCAACACTGTCCGCCGATTTCGCCGCCAGAATCGGTCGGGAAAATGTGGCAAACTCCCATCGGAGCTCCGAACGATGCTCCGATCGAGTGCTCGTACGAGGAGCTGCTCGTGCTCGACTTGATTTCGAAAAATTCCACGAATTGTTAGTGAGAACTTTGTAGTTTGAGTCCCAGATAGTACAGAAACTGTACAGAAACTTTCGGAAATTTTTTTGAAAATTTTTAAAAATAAATTTTTAAAAAAACCTTTTTTTTCAGATGTATACATTGTTTGCTACCAAAAGACGGTTTTCGAGGCGACGATTCCACTAATATCGCTGCGGATGTTCGGACGAAACGGTCTGCAGTACGGAACGGTGCTCAATGGAAATTTCGCTGTGGAGTGAGTGCATGAGGAAGACTACACTACGAAGACCAAGAAAAATGATTTTTAGGTCAAAAATTTGAATTTTAGGCTGAAAATTCGGATTTTTCGGTACTAGAAACTTCAAAATTCCATTTTTTCCAGCTTTGATGGAGCAGGACCGAAAAACCTTTTTTCCGGTTCAAATTCAAAATTTCAGCCCAAAAATCGTATATTTGAATTTCCCGCCTAAAATTTACCTAAATTTCCAATTTTGCGTCTATTTTCAGCTCCACCTTCAAGCAGAGCGTAAAAGGTGGTTCGAAAGCGAAAAATTCGAATTTTTGAGTTCAAAATCAAGATTTTGACAATTCCCAAATCCAAATCAGCCGCAAATATCGATTTTTCTATCCAAAAATTACCCCGAAATTCAATTTCACCGCCCATTTTCAGTTCCGACTGCAAGGAATCGAAAATTTCGAGGTCAAAGTTTAGACTTCAAAAAACCCATTTTCCCGCCTAGAATCCCCTCGAAAACTCGATTTTTCACACTAATCATTCCAAAAAAATTCAAATCTCCCGCCCATTTCCAGCTCCAACTCCAAACAGATCCGCGTCAAATCCGTGCGTCGCATCTACATGCTCCCCAAAGCCGCCAACAACAAATGGACGCAGCTCAAACTCGAGTTCGACGATCGTCTCAAGAAGCACGTGATCGCGTGCTCGGCGCTCACCGGCGGCTGCTTCACCTATCAGGAACGCGAGTACCGCACGCCCGCCGTCTTCAACGACGTGCTCGGCATCGTCGTCGATTCTGAAGACACGCCGCGGTTGCCCCGTCGGCAGATCGGACGTCTTCTGTGCACCGTCATCGCCGTCAAGTGTGCCCAGGAGGGAGTGTGGAAGTTGCGAATTGAGGCCGTCAAAAAGTTCGACGCGGTGCTCTCGTTGGCCATGGAGGCCAACGTTCGTGAGACGGAGCACTTCGGTCTGGTGACACGCGAGGAGTGCGAGGAGAAGCGCGATTTGAGGCTCGTCTCGTGTCGAGACTTCCCGCGCGATGTTCGCATTTTCAGGAGGTTCGTGGAGACCTCCTTTTGAAAAGGACGTTTCAAAACTGTTTTTTTTAGAATGAAAGTTGACAGAACTTTGGCTCTTATTCTTGTGTTCAAAATGAGTTTTCTGTCGTGAGATCGTACACTTTGAACTCCTCTCATCTTTCTAAACGGCACTAAATTTAAATCTGAGAAGAAAAAATCACATTTTTTGACCCAGAAAATCGAAAAGAAACTACCACACTTGCACTCGGGTCGTCGACAGAGCAGTGGATAACTCGGCTTCAAAGTTAGATTTCAAGACAGTTTTGATATCAGATGGAAGATCTTGACGAGCTCTATCTTGTCTATATGATACGGGTTCTGGTCCAGCAACATGTCTCTGATTCTGTATTCTAGTCGGAGACATGTTAATGGTCCGGAATCCCACCCGTATCATATAGAAGAGATAGAGCTCGTCAAGACCTTTCATTTGATACCAAAACTATCTTGAAATCTGATTTTGAAGCCGAGTTATCTACTGTTCCGTCGGCGACCCAATTGCGAGTGTGGTAATTTTAACTCGGTTTTTGAGGCAAAAAATGTGCTTTTTCTTCTCAAATTTTGAATTCCCGCCGTCTAGAAAGATGAGAGAAGTTCAAAGAGTACGGTCTCATCTCATTTTGAACACAAGAATAAGAGCCAAAGTTCCGCCCATTTTCACACGGATAAATCAGTTTCGAAATGTCCCGGTTGCGAAATGACCAGTTCCAAAACGTCCCTCCATTTCCAGCGGCTCTCACTGCTGCGAAGTGCTCGAGTCGGGCCACCGTCGTCCTCACAACCACCACTCGAAGTGCATCAACACGTGCGTCGGCGAGCGCATTCTCATCGGTCGCTGCATGGCGTTCCAGATGAAACGGTGCAACGGCATGAACGGTGTCGGCGGTGGCGGCGTCTCGATGCTCGCCGAGCTAAGCTCCGCCCCCGCGACGTCTCCCTCCTCCGAAGGCCGCCACGTGGACTTTGGTTCGATGCGCGGCGACGTCGCGCAACTCGAGGTGCACGTGCAGAGCGGCTTCGTCGAGGTGGTCACGATCGCCGAGTACTCGGGATACACGGATCACAACGGTCAGCCGCTGCTCTGGAGTCACGACGTCGAGTTCGTCGTCGACATCTCCGGCCTGTTCAGGGATCAGAATTTGCAGTTCGGGTTGTACAAGATAAAGGTGGTGCGGTTTCATCGGAATAATGTGTTCGCCAAGTGGCGGCTCGCACGCAAGAATCCCATATTGATGGCCATGAAGAGTGAGTTTCATGAGAAGGGGGCGGAGCCTAAATGATCTCCTCTTCCAGCTCGTTTCCACTCACAATCCGGCCACTCGATCAGCGTTGCTCAGATGTCACTCAACACACCGCCCACCATCGACGATCGGATTCTCGCTGCCACTGAGCCCGTCGTCGAGGAGCCACCCCGTCGACGTCTCGCCTCGTTTTCCAGATTCGGAAGCTCGGCGCAGGTTCGTGAAAGTGGGCGTGGCCTAACTCGAAGCATCTTGCAGAGCTGCTGCCTCCCCCGCACCGACTCGCTGGACAATGTGGAGCTGTTCGATGCTCTGGTGAGAAACGAATCCGCGAAGCCGTCTACGTCACAAGCGGCGCCACCGACTCCGCTGAGCGCTCGCCGCCTAAACTATGGACGATCCGTGTCGTTGTCGGTCGCTAACAAGCAGGTGAGAGAGTCTTGAGACAGCTTTTTTCGATTTCAGCGTGTTTGAAAATCCCTGGAAAATGAAACAAAAAAGTTTTGACCCCGAGTGGGGTTCGAACCCGCGAGGTGCAGATCGAAAGTCTAAGTTGTTAACGGGGAGTCCATCGAGGTACGAGGCCGCCCGCAAGGTTTATCACCGCTGAGCTTTCAAGCGTTACACGTCGGTGGCGCAACTGGTAGAGCGTTGGACTACGAATCTGTGGGTCCGGGGTTCGAACCCCAGGGGGTCGAAAACTTTTTTGCTTTCTTTTTCGTGTGTTTTCGAGTATAGAGAAAACGATCTACGTGCTCTTTTCAGATCGTTGAGATCGACGACGACCTGCTGCTGTGGGCGCATCACGACAACTCGGTGTCGAAAATAGTGGAGGACGACGACGAGGCGGTGAACCCGGTGCTTCCGAAAAGCATTCCCTCGGTTCGCGACGAGAACTCGAACGTCTTCTGAATCCATTGTATTAGTCTGTTTTCATAGTGTTTTACCGAACCCATTTCTATCACCACAACCGACTTCTTTTAGTTTTATATTATCATAATAGATGGCCGCGTTTTTTCCCTTCGAGTTTTCTAGGCCACGAATTTCGAATTTGTTCTTTTCCACTTCCCCGTTTCTGTACATACCTGTGTTTCTAGAACAAGTCCCGATGAGAAAATTCTGGAAACTTTATTTTTTTAGACTCCGCCCCCACTTTTTATCGGCTAGTTTAGACACCCCCACCGAATATTATTATTTTTGCTTTGATAATTCTCGAGAATATTATTAACTTTTCATCAATCAAAAGAGATCAATTAAGTGAAAATTGAAAATTCATCCCTCCTCCCCTCCCCCCCGCTCATATATCTGTTGCATGGCTCCGCCCCCTTCTTTTATGCTCCGGAAGCTCCGCCCCCCTCTTATTCTATCACTATTTTCAATTCAATTCCTAATTCACTGTACAATTTCAAAATGCATCATCACCATCAAATAAAAAGGGAATGTTCTCGAGAATTCGTCTACTGACTTCTGGCACAATGAAGAGTGGAAGAATCGACAGAAAAAAAAAAAGAAAATTTGAAAATTTTCTGTTTCCGAAAACTGAAAAAATTTTCGGTCAGAGCATTTTCGATACTGGAATTCAGTTCCTCCGATCTGTAGTTTCAATTAAAAAATTCGAACATTTTCTGTTCAAAAATAAGCTCCGCCCCTTTTATCAGCCCTGGCACGCCGATTTTGCAATTTTGCCGCACGCATCTCCAAATCGGCAAAAAAGAGGAGAAAATGTATTGTTTTTCCGAGCTTCTGTTCTGAAAAAAACTGCGCCTGGAAAATACGAAGATTTAAGCTTCAAAATTTTCGTATGTAAATTTCGATTTTTTTCGCTCTTTTTCGGAGAAAAACTGTGCATGTTCTCTTTAAAATCCCGCTCTTTCGCTTCTTTCCACCTATTTCCAACTGTTCGCAAAAGTCACGCCGCAAAATTGCAAAATCAGCGTGCCAAAGTTGCAAAAGGGGCGGAGCTTACTATCACAGCGACAGATGCGGAGTGTCGTCGTTTTTCATTGAGTTCTACTTTTTCCGAACGAACAGCAATGGAACTTGACCGTTTTTTTTTCGAAATGTATTAGAAACATAAAAAAGTGTGCCGCAGCAATTGCATTTGTGGGCGGCGCTTATTATTGGATTCTTTCAGATTTTTTCAAACACAGTTAAGCTGCCGGTGCCCTTGGAGGAATAGATTTTTTCTCTACAATGTCATTCTCAAATAAGCATCCTGAAACGGTTAATTGACAATACATCTCCTTCATCGGAAGGAAAATTATGAATGGCCTAGAATCCGACAACTCGGTCACTGTGAAAAAACGATGGCCGAGTTGTCGGATTCTAGGCCACCAACAAGAGACCCCCAAAGCGCTTCATCTCAATCTTCAGTATTGTCAAGTCAGAAAAATCTTGGGAAAATGTATTTTGTTGAGACCCTCGGCGCGAACCTGGTGATAGGCTCCTCCCACTTTGGCAACTTTGCCTTCACCAATTACAATGTCAACGCGGTTTGATCTACTCACCAGTTAAAAAAAGGGGCGCCACTCGAAATGTTGAAAGTGGGAGGAGCCTAACAAACTGTTCTTTTGAGATTTTAGTAAATTAATTTGAGCCGAGTTACAATACAAAGTCTCAACTTGGTTAGCACTGGTAGATCAAAAAATCCTGTCGTTTTGAGTTCTATTTGATCTACCACTGTCAAAAGTCACAAAAACTGATGAATCGCTGATAGAATTGATAGTATATTTCATTCTTTCCAATGTTTTCTGTTCCTCAAAGTCAATGTTAAATGAGTATCCAGAAACTGTTTATTATCACACTTTTTCGATATATAAATGCATCTCAACATTCACTCTTCCTCTTCCCCCTCGGCGCCATCTTCTCCCAATCGCCCTTCAAATTGTTGAAGTAGATGTCCGTCTCCTTGACGGCTTCCAAATTCCGACTAATCTTCGCTTTCTGACTATTCTCCTCGGTTTCCTCGTAGAAAGGTGTCGTTCGGGACGAGATGCAGAATATCTGGAAGATTCAGTTTTGAGTTCGAAAATTTTTCGCGGGAATTGGTAGATCAAAACTAAACGAAGCCCTAGTTCTGATCTACTAGTGCTCAACACTTTTTTCGCGCGCTTTTTTGGCACTTGTTGTATAAAAAAAAATTGGGTTCTCACCGTCTTCACATAACTAATGAGCTGTTTCTGAAACTGCTGATCATAGTAAAACATGGCCGCCGGGAATCCGATTCCATATCTGAAAATAGTCAAGACTCAAAAAAGTTTCTTGATCTACCCAAATCTCACAAAATGGCGGCATAATTGAAGCCAATCAGAATCCAATTCATCGACGAGTCGTGCTCATCGGAGCTCATTCTGACCAGGAAGACACCACAGATTACCGAGAAGATGATGATGGAGATGATGCCACGTTTGAAGAGCTGAACTAGTTGTCTCACGGAAACGCGCTCCATTGATAAACTCACATAGGCGGTCTTCAAGTTCTCCACGATTTGATAGCGTTCTGATAGAGAATACGTTACTGTTTTCCGGGTGGAGAACTTCTTCTGGACGAACTTTTTCGAGTTGTAGCTTTCGTTGAGCAGGCAGACCTGCAGAATTTAGAATCTAAGAATCTTCAAAAGTTTTGAATTGACAATAAAATTTTCAACCGAATTCCAGCCAAAACTCAATACAAACTTTTGTGTCGACAAGCTAGTTTTACGAAAATTTGGGAAATGGTAGTGTCCTTTTTGGCCCTTTTGAAAAGCTAAGAAGAAAAGCTCTTGAAAACTCACCACAAAAGCCAACATGTTGATGGAGACCAAACAAGAGACGTGGACATAGGTTGGGATGACTTCTGAAGGTTTGCAGAGTTTTTGTAGAGAAAAATTACTGTTACTACTCTGCCATGTACAATGAACCGATTGGTGTTAGTCCAATATGATTTTTCGACTGATACCTATATGCGCAAATCTTGCGATCTGTTCCCGAGTTCAGCCGATTTTTTTGGCGCTGTTTTGAAAGCTAATAGTTTTAGACTTTTTTCGTCACATTTCTTGCACAATAATGCTGAAAATTGCTTGACAACCGGGAAAGTCACTCGAAATTCAAGAATGTTCCTTTGAAGTACGGTAGATAGTTTCGTGCCGAGAAGCCGTGGCCATAAAATAGCGATGCGGCGGCCAGGGATGACATCCTTTGAGATTGGCAGGATAGCAAGGATTCTGGTTTTGTAGTGTTTGAAAGATTATTAGATTGCAATTCATAGTCATCAATTTATAAATAAACTGAAACAGAAAAATCGACTCCCCAATTATTCTCGAAAAGTTCTCAATACCACCGTTTCATATTCTCAAAGAAACAGTGTGACTGGAAAAGCAAAGCTACTGTCAGTAAGTAAAAATCATATAGATATAGACGCATCTTAAACACTTTGGGACTCCTCAAAATGATTTGGAGTCTTTTCCTCAGTCTCAGTTGTTTAGAGTCCCATGAGTAGGGTTTGGTCCCCTTTCCAGAGTCTGATTTTTTTCAGTCCCAAGAAGCTTCGAGACTTAATACTTCACCTCAAGAATTCATCAAATTCAAGTTCCTGATTACCTCCATTTGTACTTCCCCATCTCCACTTTGTACTCACCAAACGCGTACGTCAATCCGATCATGAGCGACCACAAGTACAAAAACAAGGAGAGTGTATAGCCAACATAGTGACGAGGTTTGTGCTCATAATCTGAAATGGAATCCTTATTTTTTTGAGCCTCCGTAGATCAAAAAATCACCTCCAATATGCACAGAGGCATACAAGCGCTCCATCATGACAAATGGCGAGAAATAGAGAGCCGTGAAGATTAGGCAGTTCCGACTGAAGGTGACGAGAATGAAGAACCAGTTGGTTTTGAGACCACCTGAAAAACGGACGATTAATTTTTGTTACCAATAAACGATTCAACATACTCTCGTCATCGATGCCATATTGAAAATAGATCTGAAACAGACGACATGCCATCGAGATGAAGTACTGGGCGACGAGGTTTTTGAGTAGCCACGTGAGATTAGGGTGGTATTGACTGTTGGTGCAGAGGACGTAGAAGAAGACGCCACATTCGAAGTAGCTGGAAAAATGGAGTGGAAACGTCTGGGTTAAGGGGAACTTTTCTGGGTCCGGATAAGCAGGTTTTTGACCCCTATGGAAATATTCAATGTTTCTTCAAGTCTCAATAAAACTAATCGAACTAGTTCGATACTGACACTGGTGTTATATTTCTCATAGTGAACTAAAATATCACTATCATGAAACGGGACAACTGCGCAATTCTGGGATAAGCTGGACAAGCTCATGATGAGCAAATGGAAAGGTTGAGCTTGGTGTGCGACTATGGAGAAATAGAGTGTTCCACTAAGAGGTAAGATTAGAGAATTAAACACTCAAGAAATGATATCAAATAATACCATGATGAAACTGAAAAATTGTCGACTTAAATTGTAAAGTGTATGGCTGCTTATGGGCCTGAGAAGTCTTTCGATAACTTCAATTCTTCATCACCAAGCTACAAATCGCGCAGGACAGATGTCGTTTTGTTCTAGAACCCAAATTGTTCAGAGTAACAGAAAAAAACTTGTTTCTGAAGGTTTTTATATTTCAGGCAATTGTGAAAGGCAATGGTTGAATTTATTCAGAGCTCCATTTCTCAACACGATTGTTCGCCACATTGTTGTATAATTTTTTCGAATTTTTAACTTGTGAAAAAAAAATCGTTTAGTTGGGAAAAGTAAGCCAGATTTGGTAGTATTTCAAGTCTATTATGTTGGTTCGAAGTCTCGTGGCAATTTGAGCACAATCATAAATTTTTTGCGGTTTCATGCTCCACATTTTGAAAATCGAGTTCGACGGTTACGATAGTCGGACAGGATTATTTTCAGAACTATTCAAGCTATAGAGTCTCCGTCTTTACGAGACGCTTTTTCATGATATCTCTTGAAAACACAAGATTGATTGAAAAATGATTTAAAATTTCTTCGAGATATAAGAAAGTACATAGCTTGTACATGCCGATTCATCTTTCCTTCATGAAACAGTAAATTTCGCATAAGAAAAAACCACTCCAAGAGAGCTCATTGAGCTCTGAAGTTTAGAAGGCACAACAATCGAAATCAGGGAACGATTGGATGCAATTTGAGGTGTAATTACCGAAAGGTCGAAATATTAGTTTCTAGAATTTATCATCCTACTTATCCAAATACTGAAACCAAAAAATATATCATTTTTAATTGAGTAAAACGGACGAAAAACATCTTGATTTTGGCAGTGCCAAATTTAATTGCGTTTCATCGAAAAATGGGAGAGTAAAGGGATCTTCACCCACAGAGTATGATATTTTCATTTGACAGAGTGAGTTTGGTGAGAATTTCTGCATTCTATTTCATTAATCCATTGTTCTCTTCAGTTCCAGTTCATTGAAACAGTGTGAATGAAACTGTAAGTTAATAGAGGAGTGGTGGGAAATAATTATTCGAAGTTTCACAAGTCCATAATGATCAAATTTCAGACTACATAGTGTTCGATTAATTCTCCCCGTAACGAATACTTCCGAAAGTTTGATGAAATGGATTTGAGAAGATTACACCTATTTCCAGTACAATTGTATAAACGCTTTCGAATATTCGTTCGAAAAGTTATCAGTTTCATGAAACACATAGAAGTTGGTAGACTTTTTCAACTTCTATTTTAATCCTCTCTTGTTTTTGATTTGTCGTCTTCATGAGAACTGTCCTCGGTCACTTTCGGCGTTTTTGTGCCACAGTGTGTGAACAAAAACTCGCATTTAGTGCAAACACTGCTACTTCAGAAAGCCATTTTCAAAACTGAAAATAGAAGAATTCTTGTTTCAAAATCACTGCATAGTTGCATCTTAAAAAACAACGAATCGATTTGACGATCGATTTTGCATTGTTCAATAGCCTAGTTATTCAGATAATGACTCAGAAAAAATCCTCGAATAGTTTGATTTCGAGTTGAGCGAAATTGACGATAACTAAACACGAAATAATCCTTGATCTTTATCAATTTAGAACAGATGGCAAAGAATGTAGGTGAAAAATTTAGCTGAAATTTCAGAGTTTTATGAAACACATGAATTTCAGACTTTCTCACCTAGTGCTCAAAAGCTTCGTTCTGTCTCGAACTACTAAATTTCAAAGTTTGTTCGACAGATATCTCGTTTTCAGAGATTTTCGTTGAAAAGACAAAAACGACCATTTTCATTGTTAAACTTAAAATTTTACAAGCTTTAAATTTCCGTCTTTCAATAATTTTGAAAGTTCACTCAATAATTAACAGATTCATGGAACACACAAAAATTGTAAGGAGTTCCTAACATCACTGGATAACAGCTGGAAATTACAAAAATCTCGAGAAAAATTGAGAACCTCGCGAATTTTAAGCAATCTACAACGCAGTACAGGGAAATATGTCAGGTCAGAGAAACGGAACATTTTTGACTAGTATATTTTCGACGTTTCTAGAAACTTTCTGCACTGTCGTGTAAAAAACACTAGTCAAAACATGTAATGTTTCATAAACCTAATATCATTTCTTCATCCACTCAAGAATCACTAGAATCTTTTTCAATCGTGTGACCACAAGATTTTAAAAACCTTCTTGAAATTTCGAGAATCCCCAAAAAGTAGCTGACACCCTTTCTAGGCAATCTCTCATTCTCGTGGAGTCGTAATCATTCCCAAAAACTTGTTTACGTTTTCCAAAAAAACTCTTCATACATTTTAAACTTCCCACCACCATGCATACTCTATCAATGTTCGTTGCGATTTCAAATCTTTAGCCTTCCCGTCAAAAAATCTTCAAACTCACCTCCACACCAAGAGCACCGTCTCGAGCAAGTATAGATTGTCAATAAGATCAGAGGACATGTCCAGGTTGGAGGCCGTCCGGTTGATGAGTGAGAATAGAATCATGTCGGCTGGCGATGAATGGGCGGAGGCAAACAACTCGATTTCGTTGATTCGATCAAGAAGCATTCACTCTCTGAAGACTCTTTGAGTTGGGGGTCGGGGTTATAGAATTTTTTGGTTTCAGAGCAAAAAAAGGGGAGGATGAATAGAGGAGCAAAGATGAGCGTGTTAGTGTGTGTCTATAGAGAAAAATGAGGAGGGAGGGCTCTGAAAGTGGGCGGAGCCTCCGCGTAGTGGAGAACAAAAGAGGCGGAAGAATTCATAATTTCCTTGGATGATGATCAAGAAGAGACGGCAACACAAGACATTGTAATGAATTTTCAATTTTTTATGAGGGGAGCTGGATGATGATGTCCATAGTATTGGCAATGATCTATTGAGGGAGAATGGGAAGAGCAAAGAACACCGCTTGGGAAGAATGAGTTTGTACCACGGACATCCATGATTATTAAGGAAGAGGGACTGGGAGGCCAATTGAGATGAGTTCGAAACAGAGAGTTTCTTTTTGGAAAAATTGAGAGGAAAGAGTTGAAAAATTACTTTAAGTTCTCAAGTTTGTTTTTGATCCAAGCTACGTATTGAATAGAGCTCATTAAGCTCTTCAATTTGGTGAATTCTCTGAGATCCAAGAATGATTTTGAAGGAAGTTATGGCTGCCTAAATAAATGGTCAACGGGTCATGGAAATAGCTGTTAAACCTTACTTTTGGTTTTGAATCTAGTCAAACGCAGTTGCTTTCAATAGACTACTGTGAGCTTTTCAGTTTGATATGTTTGCCAAGTTCTAATGTTAATTTTGAAGCAAGTTATGGCTGTTTTTTGACGGCTTATCAAGTATGATATTCTCAAGAATTGAAGTCAATGGACTGTGAGGTCAGTTGAGATGAGTTAGAAACAGCGCTTCCTTTTCGGAAAAAAAGAGAGGAGGGAGTTGAAAAAAGACTCTGAGTTCTCAATTTCGCTTTTGATATAAGCTTAGGATGTACGTAGTTAACAGAGCTCATTGAGCTCTACAATTTGGTACATGCTCTGTGCTACAAGGATGATTTTAAAGGAAGTTATGGCTAAGTGCCAGAAAATTCCTGGTTGCCGCGCCTTACTGGTAAACGGGCCCCCCTTACTGGTAAACGGGCCTAGACCTCTGTGAGCTTTTCAGCTTGATATACATATTTGCGAAGCTCTATTGCTTATTTTGAAGGAAGTTACGGCTGTTTTTTGACCGGTTACCTAGTTTGATTTTTGAAATGCCAAATGTGGAAAGTTATAAGCGGATAGTATAGTTTTGAACTAATGAATTTATGCAGAAATAAAAATGCTCAAACTGATGTGAAAAAACTGAGAAATTTTCGTTTAACAATATTGTAGAAACTCGGAAAAGGTTCTTCCTTTTTTTTTTGAACGGGAAATAGTGACATTGACTATGGACTTAATATTGAGAAAACAAGCGAGTCATTCATACCTTCAGTTTGAAAAAGTAATCCTTTCACAGAGAAAGCTATTAGAAATTCTGATACTTTCAAAAACATACTTAAGAAAACAGTGCAAACAATTTTTTTTTTTCAGTCTAGACTTTCTCAATTCACGGAAACAGTATTCAGAAGTACATCAATCTCTTTCCCACTCGGCATTATCTTTCGAGCAGGAGATTTCTGTACTTATGATGGTCTGTCTTAATGTTCGGCCACCTGAGACTTCTAGACCATTATAGTGACTTCCATAACAATAACATGCAATAACATTCAACTCGTACCGAGTTACCCACATGCAAATCCCATTCTTCGCAAATCGACATTATTAGTGGGCCTGATGAAACTGAGAAAAAAAACCTCTCTCAATTTTTGGACGGTTTAGAACAGGAAGTGTTCTGATTCAGGGATGCAAGGACAAACCCAGATCTCTGACGTCTGTAAATTTCGAATTCCACTTTTAAATAAGATCATTAACAAATAACTTATCGAGAACTCGAGGACTTCTTGAAACAAGAAAAACTTGTTTGAAATTCTTCCATCAGCCATTCACTATGTAAGAAAAGGTCACGATGGTCCCATTAGTGCGAAAAAGATAAACGCATGCAAGGAAAGCCCCGATTATACCAAATTATGCACATGTAATCCGAGATGCTGAGGGGCTTCTCCCCCCATCTAGAATGTTCTTTTGTTTTAAGGACAGAAATCTCGAAAAGTTGAACTTCATTCCAAAATACTGGATATTATATAGTTGGTCATGGAAGCTATCCAAATAATCTCCTTGTGGAATGTTTTCAACAAAATTTTTCACTTTCATAATGCTGATTTGAAAATCAAAATATGTTCGAGATGTTACTCGACCTACTGAAAGCAGATTCAAAGATTCATGCCATGGTCCAGTGACACGGTATTTTCGGTTCTTGATGGATCATATAATTTCACTTAAAACCACTACATCTATTGGAGGAGGTTGGCCTTCTCGACAAACAAAAGATTTATAGATTTACCAGTATTCAGTTGCCTAGAATTCCATGAACGGACCCATCCAAGAACAAACCATTGATCACGAAAATGAATAACGAAAAACAGTAAATTTTTAACAATTTTTCCAGTTTCCACTACTTCTGATTAACCTCCATTGCATAACAGAGGTGCTGAATGAAAACGATAGGAGCTCAATGGATAATAGGCATTCTTACCTTTAGAGTACTATAGATACTAGAAAACTGGAGTATGGTCGGATTCTAAAAAGAGAAGTTTTGTGTTCCTGTTCATCTTTACTCCGCCCACTGCAGTGTTTTGACTTCAGAAGAAGTGGGCGGAGAGTTTTTTCAGTTCCAAGAAATCACCCGCGAAATTCAAAAACAGGAAGTGTTCCCCTCAAAAAATGAATAAAAAATATGAGCAAGACTGTGGGAACATTCTCTCCAATGGGCTCAAGTTCATTTTCTCTTTTTTCTGATTAGGTCTCCTATTACTATAATGAAATTTGGATACATAAATATGAATGAATTAGAGATTAAAAATGGTTGATTTTCAGGTCTAGAAACAGGTGATCTCCAGAAATATCAAAAATTCTGGCACGCTCATATTTTCAGACTTTAATTTTTCCAGATTTGATCTCCGATTTTGAGCGGGTTTTGTTTTTCTGGAGCCGAACTTTTCGAAGCCTAACAATTCGAAAAATCCCCAAGGAGAGAAAAAACAAGATGATGATCTCGATTAAAACAGAAAATCTATGAAAACTCAGGAAGAACAAAAGAAGCCCTAAAAGAGTATCAGAAACCAAAAGGGTCTTGAAAATGTGCCTAAAGAAACTTTTGAGGACTCATGGTGGCTCGGAAAGTAGTAATAAAGAAACGGAAATGATCGAGAAGTTTTTGGGGGGACCCCCGGGTTCTGGGGATAAACAACATTGAGCATAATGTTAGTCGGAAGTTTCCAAATACAGCCACTGTTATGGAAGGAAATGTAAAATCTCTAAACTTCAGGTTAAAACCGACTCATGGAAACAGAAAATGTTTTCAAAAAAAACTTCAGTCAAATTTTCAGTTTTTTCCTCTAATTTTGCGGCCATCGGAAATGAGTGCACAGAAACAACGACACTCCACAAGTGCCGGCTAAGCTCCGCCCTTTTTGATTTTCTTTTTGGCTACACATATCCCGGAATTAAAATAACGATTCGAAACTTAGGCTCTCCCTTACAGTATCATACTGACGAGTATCAAAATATCAGCTCAAAATACACTCCTAGAAACTGAAAACTTTTCGGAAAAAATGAATGTGAGCCGGAAGTTTTAAGACTAGTCAACAAGCGAAGAAGTAACTGTGAAATCTCAAAACTTCAGCTCAAAACCGATTCATGGAAACAGAAATTTTAAAAAAACTTTTTGAAAATGTTCATTTTCGAACAGTTGATGAATTGGATAACTACGAAGAAAAGTGTTGTGAAAGGGGATCCAGTATCGTGAAGACTGAAGAGTACCAAAAATAAAAAAATATCTACCGAACTAACCGAACTGAAGAGTACCAAAAAAAAATATATCAGCTCAAAATTCACTCATAGAAACTGAAAACTTTTCGGAAAAAAATTTGAAAATTTCTTCGTTTCAAAGAGTTGGTTAATAATAGATTAGCTATAATCGAACATTATTTCACGGAATCTTAAGTATTTGAGAGCGAGCTTATTTACATAATGCAACGACATATGCTGCTAATTGTAAACTCCGCCCCTTTTGCACATTCCTCGCGCGTCTGTTTTGCAATGCTGATGAATCCGTCCAAAAATTAAGACAATGAAACGAAAGTTTGTAGTACGAAAAACGAAGTATGAAATTTTCAGCTCAAAATTCACTCATAGAAACTGAAAACTTTTCGAAAAAAAAAATTGAAAATTTCCTCGTTTCAAAAAGTAAGTAAATTTGACTATTTTCAATTTGTTATAGTATCTCCATCCTATTTCTAAGTTCCGTCCCTTTTGCAACCCTGGCAAGCCGATTTTGCAATGTTGCAGCGCAAATCTTGAAATCAGCAAAAAACAAAGAAAATACCTTATTTTCCCCGGTCTTCTGGAAAGAAACAAAGAGTTTGTTTTCGAAACTTTGGAAAACATTTTTTCCAAATTTTGAAAGTTTCAGATTCGTCAACTTATTCAATCGTAATTCAGCACCTATCAAACGCAGGATCTGAACCAGGAAAAAACCATGAAAAATCAACTTTCGTTAGAAAAACATCACACCTTTACAACCCGCCAATTATGAAAACTTTGCAACAGAAAAAAAAACTCGAAACATGGGAATGATGAGGATCACTGTCTCAAATTTGTCATTTTGGAGTATTTATAGAAAACCTATGATAAGATTGGAGATGTTAATGGCTTCTACGCTAGGAAAACGTTTTTTGCATTTCTTCGTCTAGTTACGGACCAAATATGACGTTCAATTTCTGCAAAAATAACTTTGGTCTCCCGTCTTTTGGTAAAAAAGTAGGCGGAGCCTCTCTCGATCTTCGTCATACATTTGGAGAAAAAGGTCGTGTGAGTAGACCTAATTAATTGAGCAAGAATTCATTGCTCTCTTAGCAAAAATTCCGACAACTTTTTTTGTATTTTGATGAATCGAGAAAAGAGAAGGAAGCGGCATTCCTTTCCTGCCGTCTTGATGCAATTACTCCTCAAACATCCCCATTTTCTACATACAAATTTTCATCTTCTTCTTTTTTCTTTTTTTTCCTTTTCTAGAGGGGGTCTATCAGGCGGAATTAATTGGGTGTGGAGGGGATGGGATGTACGTGACTTTCGGCAAGATGAGAGCTCCAGAATTATTCATTTTCGAATACATACGGCAAAGAGCATTCAAAAAGTGTCAAAGGAGCAGGAAGTAGCACTTTTTTGTGTGGGAGAGGAACACAAACTTCACGAAACAGAACTCCAGAAGCAAACTATTGAAAATCAAAGTGAGTGAACATGTTAGCAAACTGAAACTGCTATCTGTACTTCAAAAAATTCGATTCAACAGATGAATGTGGTGAATGTTGTTTTTAAGGATTGGGTTCTATGACCAGATTCACGACAAGTTGGAAGCTTTCGAAACTGAGGTAAAAAACTAGGGTAATACCACTGTACATATTTCTAAATACTTCAGTTTCATATGTACAATTCATTCAGTCAGTGAACTGTAAGGATAATGAGTAGCCCAAAGATCGATAAGGACTTTAGCCAGAACATTCCTCGGAATGCTGATATAGGGTTGATATAAGTGCCTAAGATTTCAGTTTCAAACATCTGGAATCGATAAAGTCATTTGAAGAAACGGAACAGTACACGATTTTTATTGTAACAGATAGGTTTCTCATAACGCTATAAGACAAATTCTGAAGAAGTAAAAAACTTTCAATGAAAAACTAATTTTCCTCTGTGCACATATCCGAGCTCTTGGATTGTGTCGAGCAGACCGAACAATTGGTAGCACAGACAAATCGAATGTTGGTAGCTGATTGAGAAGTTTCGATTGAGAATTGTCCGCATGTGTTCTCCTTGGTTGTCCAGAACACCCCACCGTCGAGTGTTGGCAGGTCTCGGTGAAAAAGGATTACCGCTCGCAGCACCTTTTTCTCGAGGTTTTGAATCGCACAGCGGCTTCTTCACTATCACCCGTGTCCCTTGACCACAGTCTTCAAGTAGCTCTTCAGTTTGGCGTGTGAGGTCAGCGTTGAACAATAACATTCATGAAAAAGACCTTCCCGATTTTGAACAACAGTGAATTTTCAAATAGAGTTATCGACCAACGTTTGAAATCTGTAAATGCTCAATAAGCCAATCAAGCTAATCCAGGTGATATGAAAACATTTCTTAGAAATTCTCGAGTTTCATGTTATACGGTGGCTATAAGTTTTCAGATTCAAACATCTGAAATCGGGAAAGTCATCTGAAAAAAAACAAAAGTACACGATTTTAGTCATGATATTGGTTTATTTTATAAAAGTCAACAAGAAGGTTTTTTTAAACTAGAATCACCGTCCTTTTCGAATTCGTGGGAGCTTCTTATCCTTTTCTTCTCTCTCGAACCTCTCAACTCTCAACTGAAAATATAAGTTTGTTTCACAGCTATTCAATCATAACTAACCTTCATTAAGCGTTTCTCAATACACTGGAATCTAATTGTTTTTCTTGTCCAGGACACCCCACCGGCAAGTGAGGGTAGGTCTCGGACTGTAGAAACGGAAGCGAAATCTGAAAAGAAAAATGTATGTCAAAGTCTATGTGGAAAAGTCTCACCGCTCGAAGCATTTCTTTCTCGAGGTCTTAGATCGGAGAGTGGCGCTGTCACTATCACGCGGGTCCCTTCATCACAGTCTTCCAACAGCATTTTGGGATCACCGTTCCCGTTTTCGCCAACTCTCTATGGTCGGTTAAAAAACTTCCCTCCATGAGCTGGTAGGGGCTTGGCTCGATCCCAGAATACTCCAGAAATCTGATAAATGATTTTGTTTTAGAAACTCCATAAAGTTGACAATGTTCTCACCTTTCGAACTGCCTGCTATATTTTGGAGCAAAGCCAGACGGAACCGGGGCCTGTTCAATGCCAATGGCTTTTTTCACATTTACGAAGCTGGCCACAAACATGACCAGCTGTCCGATTCCGCTCCCAAGATCCACAAACACATCGTTCTCTCCCAGCTTCAGGTCATTCAAAATGGCCTGCATTTGTGGGAGAGTCGTCTCCCCATACGTCTGAAAAATATTACTCAGATAAGAAAAATCCTTTTGGTGAAAATGAAACACAACCAACTTACCGCAGAAGACCCGGTTGCATAACCGGAATTCAACTTTTTCGGGTTCGGGATCGCGATTCTCCCGGCTAGTTCCAAAATTGTTTGGAGGCATCGGGATTTTGGCGTCTGCCATCTCTTCTTGCTCATCAGCGAGGTGGCCGGGTTCTGAAAAACGATTTGATTCTCATTGTACTTCGTGATGAAACACCCACTTTTTTCTCAAACTCTTCCGCTGCAGCTTTGAATTCTTTCAGGAATTCTGACATTCCTTGCTGAGAGATGCCTTCAAAATTCAAAGTTATTTGTTGGTTTGAAAAAAAAACTCACTGTTTAATTCCAGTGGACGTCTGACGGAGAATCCAGTGGATGAGGTCGGGGGACAGGAGGTTGGTGGTGGTTCGTTGGAAAGGAGGGACTGAAAAATGTTGTCAGTTTGTCAGAAAAAACAATGCAAATTCTTACCTTTTGAAGAAAATAGGAATGCAAGGGCCGTCTTAAACAGTCGACAGCCTGGGACGGAAGACATCAAATGGAATATGGACTGATCTAAACGAGGAAATTATTGGATTCCCCATTCAGACCAGTCACATACTCCATCTGGAAGTCCTCGAATGAATGGATGATTATCGAGTCTTACCTGTGGATTTGCAAGGTGATGGGTACAAGCTCCGCCCCTCGCTGACCTGAGTGTTTTACGAGGTGTTTTACTGCCATTGTCTGATTGTGAAGGTAGTGAGAGTGAGGGGGAGTCCCATTGTTGCTCGATGGATCATAAAGGAAATGAGAGGAGACAAGTGAAGACTCTTGTTGGTATTGCCAATCGATAAGTAAGAATGAAAGGGATGGCGTTGTGAGATGTGCAAGGTTAGTAATGCAAAATTAGAAGAGTCTGAAATATGATTGCATTCGTTGTTTTACGCACCGTACCATCCAGAATTGCCATCAAGAATTTTAGAGCTTTTATCATTAACACCTCAAAAAGTTTTCTTCGGAGCTCTGAAGCTTGCGGCTTTTTTGTCAAGGATTGATTGGCAATATCCACAATAATCCTGTCTTCACTTAGAGCCGTCTTCTCCTTTACGATCCATCGAGCTGTCACGAACAATGGGACTCCCCCTCACTCTTACTACCTTCACAATCAGACTATGGCGGTAAAACACCTTGTAAAACACACAGGTCTACGAGGGGCGGAGCTTGTACCCATCACTCTTCAAACCCACAGGTAAGACTCGATAATCATCCATTCATTCGAGGACTTCCAGATGGAGTATGTGGCTGGGATGAGACTGGTCTGAATGGGGAAATCCAATAATTTCCTTGTTTGGACCAGTAGCAGAGCAGTCCATATTCCATTTGGTGTCCTCCAACCCGATGCCTCCAAACAATTTTGAAACTAGCCGGGAGAATCGCGATCCCGAACCCCAAAAAGTTGAATTCCGGTCATGCAACCGGGTCTTCTGCGGTAAGTTGGTAGTTCTTCATTTTCACCAGAAGGATTTTTCTTATCTGAGTAATATTTTTCAGACGTATGGGGAGATGACTCTCCCACAGATGCAGGCCATTTTGAATGACCTGAAGCTGGAAGAGAACGACGTCTTTGTGGATCTTGGGAGCGGAATCGGACAGCTGGTCATGTTTGTGGCCAGCTTCGTAAATGTGAAAAAGGCCATTGGCATTGAACAGGCCCCGGTTCCGTCTGGCTTTGCTCCAAAATATAGCAGGCAGTTCGAAAGGTGAGAACATTGTTAACTTTGGGAAATTTTTAAAACGATCATATTTCAGATTGCTCGAGTACTTCGGCAGGCTAGCCCTCATCAGCTCCCAAAGGGAAACTCTATAAAGGAGCATAGAGGGTCAGCAAAATCGGGAACGGTCATTTTTGTTGAAAAATTTATTATTCAGCGCGGAGCTCACACGCCAAACCAATGAGCTAATTGAAGACTGTGGTCAAGGGACACGGGTCCCATGGGACCTATAAACTCATAGAGCAGACTTAAGTAGGTACGTAATGATTTGATAACAGTGTAGACAGTGTATAGCTTACATTTTCAGTTGTTTGACGTAATCGAAATGCAAATGAACAAGGAAACGAGAAAAGAAGAAAAATGGAAAAGAACGAATCCAAGGAAGACGGCAATCAGATTTTCATTGAATGTTTTTTAAAAGTGTTTCGTTGTCTCAAAGCATCACTTTAAAATAAACTAATATCACAATAAAAAATCGTGTACTTTTCCGTTTCTTCAGGTGACTTCTGAACTTCAGATGCTTGAAGCTGAACACTTATAAACACTGGTTAATCCGAAAACACAACAGTTTCCGTTTCAGTTTCAAGTTAACCCTGCAATCGAAAAAGAAGCAAAGATTTTGACAATATACTGAGGAAATAAAGTAACATCATTGAATATGCTCAATTCAGAGAATTATTGAAACTCATGGGATTGAATTATTTTCTCACGCGCACACACCAACAATCTCAAGTTCCAGATCACCCCTAAAGTTTGAGTTTTCCGGTGGGACCAACACGAAGCTGATAAGAAACGGCTGAAAAAAGAAACTGAACCCTGCAAATTCTGAGGACTTTTGGCTTTCAAAAGCCCTGAAACAGTATTCTTCTAACCTAATCTGCCTAAAAATTTGACCTCATTGACCTAAATCAGTCATTTTTGGGAGATTTTTTTGTGGAGCAACCAAAACCCGAAAAAAAGGATTTTCTAAAGTCGAAAAACACAACTTCAGCAAAAAAATGTTGATTCCAGAATCTGGATTCTCAACATGTTCTAGAAACAGTAAAGATGGAAGAAATTGCTCATTTGTGAACTGAAGATCCTGCTGAAACCAAAACATCTCACTGCTCTTCTGATCTGAACTTTTTGGTTTGTATCCACCTCGTTTGTCATTATTGTCTCATACTTCCGCTTCTCATCGCATCTTGCTCTTTTATTTCAACAAGAGCACAAAAATTGTAGGTAATTAGTAGACTTATAAGAGTAGACTGATCACGAACAAGATACAACATGATACAGACAAGAACTCAAAAACGTAAATAAGATGATCTCGTTGGAACATGAGCACACAAGAACACACACGAAATGAACAAAACATGACTAATCAGAGTGAATTAGAAAGACGAAAATAAATGGGGAAATATAAGGGATCTGGGGGAGCAAAAAAGTATATAAATAAAGAAGAGAGGGCTCTCTGGAAATAACTGAAAGGAAAAGATATCAAATGAAGAGGATGTGATTTTGAATGAAATCTCTCAAGTCAGGTAATCTTAGGCTTTTCAGGTTTTACGTTTTGTGGAAGACTATTAAAAAGAAGATGATGTGAGTATTCGAAAAGGATCTAATAGGATTAAGAGGGTATCACTTTAAATTATCTGAGATCTACTTCAGGTCTATTCGGAACAGAAAAAATCTACTAGGACAACTCGAAGAGAAAAATCGCGCATTGAAAACTTGATTTGTTTCGAGTTTCACAATGGGCATGAAACGGAAATAAGATGATTCTGGCGGCGTGTTGGCGGAAAGGCGACCTCGAAGAATATTCGGCTCTATGAGTTTACAGGTCTCATAGGAATTTACGCGCCCCATAAACATACGCAGTGGTTTCATATATGGTTTCAAATTGCGCTTGTCATTTATTTTCAATCATTTATTAACAAATCATCGGCAATGTCGTTCAAGATGTTCTTGTGTTCTGCATTGAACACAAAACAGTTCCTTTTGAGTGTCCAATTCTCCAGAATCAGTTCCACGTGGCTGAGTTTCGTCATGAATACACTCAATTCTTCATGGAATCCGGAATACTTGGAACATGAGCACTGTATTGGAGCAACTGGAAAAAAAAAGTTTTGAGATTGAAAATTTGTATTCTTATCACTTACATTTCATGGTTTCGATCCAAAGTTTTTCAACCATGACGTGCAAGAGTTTTTGATCCTTGCAGTTTCGCGCGCGTGTCCGATACTCTTCGCGGTCGACCTTGCAAGACTCGAAATATTGGAAGGATGGGCTTGGTAGTGCACGTAGTACTGTGAGAGTATCCAGTTTCCGGAAAACGGCGTTAGATCCACAGAAGTGCTTCATTTCGAACTGACTGTTCATCAGAATCGGATCCAAAAATTACTCGGTGACCACATTCGCGATCTTGTTGTGAATCGCTCTGAAAAATGAAAAGTTCAAATAAGTTCTGAAAATTTCGAAAAACTCACTGTTTGTGGGCGATGTTCTTCTTCTTACGGCTCCGCTCGAAAGAGACTTTGAAGCATCTCCACACCACGTCGGTTTCTGGGATTGTGGCTTAGTACTCGTTTTACATGTCGAGTGACCATTTGTTCAGATCGAACTCTCGGAAGTAAGCAAGGAATTCGCTCAAATCCGAGTGCTCATCAACATAATTGGTGACAAAGTAGACCACCTGAAGGTGTGTCAACTTGACTGCCAGCATATAGGAAAAAGAATCGGGATCGCCACACTTTGGTTCTTGTTGAGGTCGACGTCACTATTTAATTTCATTGGACGTCTGACGGAGAATCCGCAGTGGCTGCAAACGATGAGGTTGGTGGTGTTGTAGGAAAAAAGAGGCTGAAAAATTGTCGGTTTTTCAGGAGAAAAACTATAGAAATTCTTACCTTTTAAAGAAAATAGGAATACAGAGGCCGTCTTGAACAGTCGACAGCCTGGGATGGAGGACATGAAGCAGTGTTTGGACTGGTTTGAACGAGGAAATTATTGCATTCCCCCATTCAGACCAGTCACAGTTCTGGAGGTCCTCGAATGACTGGATGACTATCGAGTCTTACGTTTGGGTTTGCAGGGTGATGGGTACAAGCTCCGCCCCTCGCAGACCTGTGTCTTTTACAAGGTGTTTTACAATCATTGTCTGATTGTGAAGGTAGTGAGAGTGAGGGGGACTCTCATTGTTCGTGACATCTCGATGGATAATAAAGGAAAAGAGAGGAGACAAGTGAAGACAGGTTTGTTGTGGATATTGTCAGTCAATCCTTGACCATGAGGCCGCAAGCTTCAGAGCTCCGAAGAGATTTCGAGGATTTTAAAATCAGGGCTCTAAAATTCTATTTTGATAGCTAGACTAGATCGTTCGAAGCTGTAAAAACACGAATGCATGTATTTCCGATTTTCCTAAATTTCTATTTCTACCCTTGTACATCTGAAGGCGTCATCCCTTGACAATATCACTGACAATATCAATAAGAATCTTCACTTGAGAGTTTTCTCATGTCTCATCTCTTTTCCTTTTTGATCCATCGAGCTGTCACGAACAATGGGACTCCCCCTCACTCTCCCTACCTTCACAATCAGACAATGGCGGTAAAACACCTCGTAAAACACACAGGTCTACGAGGGGCGGAGCTTGTACCCATCACCTTGCAAACCCACAGGTAAGACTCGATAATCATCCATTCATTCGAGGATCTTCAGATGGAGTATGTGACTGGTCTGATTGTGGAAATCCAATAATTTCCTCGTTCGGACCAGTCAAAATTCCATTTGATGTCCTCCATCCCAGGCTGTCGACTGTTCAAGACGGCCTCTGTATTTCTATTTTCTTTAAAAGGTAAGAATTTGCATAGTCTTTTTTCTGACAAACTGACAACATTTTTCAGTCCCTCCCTTCGAACGAACCACCACCAACCTCCTGTCCCCGGACCTTATCATCTGCATCCACTTTGGAGTCTCCGTCAGACGTCCAATGGAATTAAATAGTGAGTTTTTCCTTCAACCAACAAATAACTTTGAATTTTGAAGGCATCTCTCAGCGAGGAATTGCTCTGTTAAAGAAATGACACCATGTTCTAACTGATTTTTTCATTAATTTCCAGAACACTCAGAATATCCCAACCGCCGCCTCGGTCGCTTCAATCACCAAATTGGTAAAGAAAGATTTTGATTTTTCTCCACTTCTCTCCGCGAGCGTGGATCCGAAGGAGTACTCTCTCAGAACTAGACTTGAGAAGCCGACCAACGAAACTGATGGAGAGGATAAAGGCTATAAAGGAGATCGAAGAGGTGGAATACGAAACATGCAAAAGGCAAAAAATGTGTGACGAGATGACACAAGGACAGAATGCTGTCGAATGGGTGCTTCCAAAAGTCACAGTGGACGGAAAGGATCTGAAGATGTTCTCTAACGAACCGAATGCTCGAGAGGTTATGATGACACTGATCAAAACGTAAGAAACTATTGAAGTGGAACATTTTTAAATCTTAACTTTCAGCGTACTTGCCCCAGCCGTCAAAAAGCTGAAATTGGAGCTACCACAAAATTTTGAAGGAATCTCTCAGAAAGGAATGTCGGATTTCCTGAAAGAATTCAAAGCTGCAGCGGAAGAGTTCGAGAAAAAGTGGGTGTTTCATCACGAAGTACAATGAGAATCAAATCGTTTTTCAGAACCCGGCTACCTCGCTGCTGAGCAAGAAGGGATGTCAGAAGCCAAACTCCCGATGCCTCCAAACAATTTTGGAACTAGCCGGGAGAATCGCGATCCCGAACCCGAAAAAGTTGAATTCCGGTTATGCAACCGGGTCTTCTGCGGTAAGTTGGTAGTTTTTCATTTTCACCAAAAGGATTTTTCTTATCTGAGTAATATTTTCCAGACGTATGGGGAGACGACTCTCCCACAGATGCAGGTCATTTTGAACGACCTGAAGCTGGAAGATGGCGGTCAAACGAGCCACAATCCCCCGGAAATGAACGAGGGATGAGAAGACGGAGGAGTTCATGATGAGGTTAGAGGTCGACTCGGACGACGATATTTACAAGACTGAGCCTATTAAGTAAGTTGATTCATTTCTTTGCATCAGAACATAAAGCTTTTTTTCAGAAATCGATCACTCGGACTATGAGGTCGTCGCCGTCAAACACCCCAACCTCATTCCCCTCATCCTCCTCATCGCGTATCGTTTTTTCGGTGAAACATGTTTTATCTCAAACTTTTGGGTGTTGTAAAACTCTTTGCGGAAGATCCAAGTCTAGGAAGGCCATCACACCGCCAGTTTTACGCACATACAAAACCCTCTCCTCAAATTTCATTTCATCAATTTCACATTATCTTCTATACTTTTGAAATTCGAATAAACCACTGTAAGCCATCAACTTTTCTATTTTCCACGGAAAACGATAGAATGACACAAAAACACAAAAAGGCAAAGAATCGTTTCACATTCGGTGCTTTCACCTATTTGAGAATGTCGGAACTTTCGAGTCCCAAAATTGAGTCCTCTCAAACTCATAAAGTTTTGATTCCATACGTTTTGAAATCCCACCGTCTTTTGAAAATTTTGATTTTTTCGAACTTTTGAAATTTTTGAATTTTTCCATTTTCGAATTTTTCTATCTTTGTAATTTTGAACTTTTTCCATTTTTTAAGTTTTTTTAAAACTTTTTCATTTTTTCCAATAAATGTGATTTTGAATTTCCCGGTCGTTGGTGTTGCGGTGGAACATCTTTGTTTACACAATCTAGGGGGAGAAAGTCGCGGGTGGGGGGTGAAGTAGATGATCTTTTTATACTACTCAAAGCAATTCTATGACCTTCAATAAACTTGATGCTATTTTTGTCCGAATCGAAAAAAAAACGATGTCAGCAAAAAATAATCAGTTCCAGATTCTCAATATGTCCTAGAAACAGTAAAGATGGAAGAAATTGCTCATTTTTGAACTGAAGATTCTGCTGAATCCAAAACTTCTCACTGGTCTTCTGAACTGAACTCTTTGGTTTGTATTCACCTCGTTTGTCGTTATTGCCTTATACTTCCGTTTCTCATCGTATCTTGCTCTTTTATTTCAACAAGAGCACAAAATTGTAGGTAATTAGTAGACGTAGGAGAGTAGACTGATCACGAACAAGATACAACATGATACAGACAAGAGAGCTCAAAAACGGAAATAAGATGATCTCGTTGGATGGACAAAACATGACTAATCAGAGTGGATTAGAAAGACGAAAAGAAATTGGGAAAAATAAGGGATCTGGGGAAGCAACAAAAAAGTATATAAATAAGCAAGCGAGGGCTCTCTGGAAATATCTGAAAGGAAAAGAAACGAAATAAAGAGGGGGTGATTTTGAATGGAATCTCTCAAATCAGGAAATCTTAGGCTTCTCAGGTTTTACGTTTTGAGGAAGACCATTTGAAAAAAGATGATGTGAGTACTCGAAAAGGATCGAATAGGATTAAGAGGGGCTTACATTGAATTAGTTTTTTTCAGCTGAACTAGTTGAATGGAAAACATGTCCTGGAAATGGCAAAGAAAAATTTCCTGAAATTGGAACATGTTCGATTGAGGTACTGTAGCTCGATATATCTTTGCTCGGTCTACCGCCGTTATCACCGAGTTGCCGGATCCTAGGCCAACGCGGACTTTCAGTAAATATCTAGTCAAAAAAAAAACACTGCTTTTATCTGCCTTCAAATTGATGTTGCTACCATTTCACCTCAATTTCGAGACTCGAAGGTTTCCTAGGTTCATAACACGTCTTCCGAAGGTTCAGTACTGTTTTTAAGACTGCGAGAAACTCAATTGAAATTCGCTTTTTTCCTATTATAAATAACTTCGATGAAACGTTATTCGTTGCATTTTGTGGATCAGTTTTTCTATCATCCAACGCTTGCCAGAATCTACAAACCTGATAAGACTACAATAGAACCGTGAAAATCGAAACCAAGTTGCAACGGAGTGTTCTTCGAATATCTTATCACTTGACATCCTTTTTCTTTTGTTCTCCTTTTGTGGCTTGAAAGGAAGTTTTAAAGTTTCATGATTTCCCTAATTGTGAGGTCCAGGCAGCCGACAGGACAAAGTTGGAAAAATTTTAGAATTATCTTCCTAGGTTTTATGTGAAGTCTATTTCATAGTCTACCAAAACATTTGTCTTCATTGACCTAAATCAGTCATTTTTGGAGGGTGGAACGATTTTTTTGTGACACAGCCAAAACCCGAAATGTGGAATTTTCGGAAAATTAAAAAAATAGATCATAATGAAAAAAGATTATTCTGGTGGCACTGCGCTCATAGAACAGGAAACTGTGAAGGACACTAAACCGCTCGCTTTCCTTTTCTTGTATACCAGATTCTCTTTTTTCGTACCAGATTCTCAATATGTTCTAGAAACATACCTGAGGTCCAGGCAGCCGAAATGTCAAAGTCAGCTAAATTTTTTAAATGTTTTAGACGAAGCCTAATCTAATTTGCATGAAAGTTTGACATCACTCACCTAAATCAGTTATTTTTGGAAAAGAACGATATTTTTGTAGAGCAGCCAAAACCCGGAAAATGGATTTTCGAAAAAAAAATTTGAGGATCGGAAGGAACTACATCAGCAAAAAATAATCAGTTCCAGATTCTCAATATGTTCTAGAAACAGTAAAGATGGAAGAAACAATGCTCAATTTTGAACTGAAGATTCTGCTGAAACCAAACATTCTCACTGGTCTTCTGAACTCTTTGGTTTGTATCCACCTCGTCTGTCATTGTTGACTCATACTTCCGCTTCTCATCGTACCTTGCTCTTTTAATTCAACAAGAGCACAAAAATTGTGGATCATTAGTAGATGTAGGAGAGTAGAACAGAATACAACATGATACAGACAACAGCGCAAAAACGGAACTATGATGATTCTGGTGGCGTGTTGGCCTTCTGGTGTACTGGTGCAATTGGATAAACAGATTGATGAAGGCGCGAAGTCTATCGTGGATATTTATTTTCATTCAAGATTGAAGACACAGAAAGAGAAGTGAGAGAGAGGAAGGTTGGGAAGTTTGAAAAAAAGACGTAGTGATATATGGAGTAACAGCTTGCACCCATGTTATGGGTAGAACAATTGCACCCAAAGCTGCATAATGCTTCTGATCGGTTCGCAAGAATTGTCGAGCCCAATCGGACATTTCCTCTGACCTCGGCAAATCGATTCCCACTTCTTGTTCGGCGCACAATTCTGTCAATTATATCCGCTGGTCTCTACCTCTTTGTTGTTGAATGAGAGCCTGAATGTTGATTGTTGGGATTCCCTCGTATACAAATGATGCGATATTTCTCACATCCGCCATCCGTTGGAATGATAGTATCACACGTTCCATTCGAGCTGGTGTGTATCCTACAGTCCTCCACAATAGCACTGTCTTCGAGGACTCGTCGGACACCGAAACCAGCGCAAGATTGTTACCGTTCGTCCTCCGTCCATCCATCAAGCATTCATCCTTTCAGCCTTCTCCAATGAATCATGAACTATGTTGTACTTCGAAGTTTCCACTAGATGTTGGTCTACAGTCTGTGGGGTACGGTTGACCCAGTACCAGTATCTATCGGGATCGAAGTTCTTCAAGGTCAAAACCAAACCGTCCAATAGGTAACGATTCCATCCCACAGCCCACTTCGTCGCCGAATTTCCAACAAAGTTTGCTCCAAAAATGTTCTCTGGTGAGCGTCGTGGAGGGCAGCTGTCCCCAACAAATCAAGAAATCTCCGAATCGGTGCCAGGTTGGAAGAAAGAGGCTGAAAAACGTTGTCGGATTTTCAGAAAAAAATCTATAGAAATTCTTACCTTTTAAAGAAAATAGGAATACAGAGGCCGTCTGGAACAGTCGACAGCCTGAGATGAAGGACAAGGAGTTTGGACTGGTCTGAACGAGGAAATTATTGGATTTCCCCATTCAGACCACAGTCACTTCTGGAGGCCCTCGAATGATTCGATGACTATCGAGTCTTACTTGTGGGTTTGCAGGGTGATGGGTACAAGCTCTGCCCCTCGCAGACCTGTATGTTTTACAAGGTGTTTTACAACCATTGTCTGGTTGTGAAGGTACTGACATCTCGATGGATCGTAAAAGAAAAGAGATAAGATATGGATCGTAAAGGAAAGGAGATAACATAACAAGAAAACTCAATTCAAATCAAAATATCGCCGGAAAAGTGATTTTCAAAAAAAAAAAGCAAGATAATCCGATTTTTGCCAGGCCGGGCCCGTGACGTCTGTAATTTTGTCTTTCTAACCTTGTACAGCTCAAAACATCATCCCTTTCATTCTTACTTATTGATTGGCAATATCCACAAGATTTCTTCACTTGTCCCCCTCTTTTCCTTTATGATCCATCGAGCTGTCACGAACAATAAGAGTCATCCACACTCGCACTACTTTTACAATCAGACAATGGTTGTAAAACTCCTCGGAAAACACTCAGGTCAGCGAGGGGCGGAGCTTGTACCCATCACCTTGCAAACCCACAAGTAAGACTCAATAATCATCCATTCATTCGAAGATCTTCAGATGGAGTATGTGACTAGTCTGAATGGGGAAATCCAATAATTTCCTCGTTCAGTCCAGTCCAAGCTCCATTTGATGTCCTCCGTCCCAGGCTGTCGACTGTTCAAGACGGCCTCTGTATTCCTATTTTCTTTAAAAGGTAAGAATTTCTAGTTTTTTTTTCTAAAAAAATGATAAAACTTTTCAGTTTCTTTCTACCAACTCACCACCACAACCAACCTCCTGTCCCCTCATCTCGTCGTCTGCAGCCACTCGAGAGACCGCCCTTTACCAAACGTGAATGACAATTCGGTTCTTCTGTTGGACTCTTGGGCTGGTTTCAACCAAATGCGGAATCTGCCTATTCTGGGATCATCAAAGTCGTTGTTTTCCCAGAAGGAACGACAAGCAGACTCCAGCCTCTCGATTTGTCTTCCAACCGTCAGTTGAAGCATTTCTTGAAAACTCTGGAAAACCAAATCAGAAGTCATCACCCTGACCTGCCTAACGGAAAGCTAGAACGTCTTCTTTCTATTCTTAGCTTCACCGTGAATCAGTTCCAGGCCGTAAGATTTGTTGGATTCATTCAACAAGGATTCGACACCATTGGACTTCTAACGACGCCCCACCAACCATATGAAACTCCATGCAGTTACTGTTTCAGTCTGAAGTCTACTGCTGGAAACATCTGTTCGTCGAACAACTTTCAAGACGGACCTCGTGTTAATATTGTTTTTGAAAGGTGAGAATTTCTATAGTTTTTTTCTGACAAACTGATAACAATTTTCAGTTTAAGCCTCCAAATCATTTTGGATTTCGCTGGAATTCGGGTTATGCAACAGGATCTTCGGCGGTAAGTTGGTTGTGATTCGTCTTACTCGCAAATTTCAGCTGTTAGTATACTACGGCCTCGCTGAAAGTGATGATGTGAGAATTTACGACACATGGTCCCTTTTATCTTCCGCAGTTCTCGTCCAGTACACTTACGCGTTACCCACATCCAAAAAAACCTATGTTTAAATTTGCGCACACTTTTTCTGGACATCTGGCCTCTACTGTCGACGCCTTCTTTTTATGATTTACGACCTCCCCTCCCCCATCCCTGTCATTCAGTAGCTTAGTGGTTGCGCACTACTTCCGATCCTAGATCTTTGCTCCGCCCCCATTCCTCCTTCACTCTTCCATTCGTCTACATCGGGAAATCCCAACTTTCTTAACTTCTGAAATTTCTCACATTCCAGACCTCATTCAAGATGGAACGCCAAAGATTCAACTTGTTGGGAGACTTTTATCCCGATCTTTGGGTATGATATTCTTGTATCCACTCACATATCAAAATTGTCGTTTTTCAGGTCGAACATCAAAGAGTGTACGAGCTGTGGAGGGATTACGGCGTTTGGGAGGTATGATTAGTCAACTTTGAATTAGTACAATTAATTCATTGCAATTGCAGGGTGATTTTCCCCATCTCATGAGGACGACGAACGGCATTAGAAACGACCTTCGGAGAGCCCACCTTCTTATTTGGTGGCCCTTCGACCCTCGGAATGCGGCTCGCGTCGAGTACCTGCTCGGTCGCATGTATATCTCGCTGAGCAGACTTCGCCACGAAAGGACTCAGGCTGGGCTATAAACAGAAGAAGTAAGGTTACTGATGTCATTCTTATAATGGTTCACTATATCGACTTTATTCATATATTTGTTATCTGTAAGTTATATGATTTTTTTTTTCTCAATAAATGATGCGCGGTGAACTGGTTTTCTTCTGGACCCATACTTGGGTAAACGGCAAACAAAGACTTGTAGGATACTAGAGAGCAAATTCATCTGGAATTGAGGTACAAAATGAACGGATGCTGTCAGAATTTTCATTTTCAACAGTTAACAATAGAATATTTATGGAAACACACAACTCAGATTTTCTCAGCATGTCATTGTTTCCCTCCTTCTTCGTTTGAAACTCCGTTTCCTCCATCACTTCTCCCATGTTCACGATCCCTGCTTTGAGATCCCGATGAGATATCCGATGATTCGATAGCTGCGACTCTTTGTCGATCCTCGCCGTTGTTGCCGGGTGGCAAGAAGAGCTGATTTCTTGGTCTCTGAAAATGTAATTTCTGGAGTAAGTTCAGGTTGAAAGTTCGAATCTTGAACCAGGAAGATCAACTAACCTGTTCTTCAAATCCTTGCATCACCGGCCCTATCTCCAAGGGTTGATTGGTTATACGAGCGACGATATCGAGAACTTGCGGAATCAACGCTTCGAGACGTTGTCTTCTTTCTTCCTCGTTTCTCTGCTCCCAACCAATAATCGCTTCCATCACCCGAGCCATTCACCTGAGACTTCTGGAGACTCGTTCAACGGCTTCCTCAGCAAGCGGGTGCTTTCGTATTACTGAAATATTAAAAATGAACTGATAAAAAAAAATACGGAATCAAAAAAATAAAATCAATTGACGACTATTCGACGAAAATGAGAAAAACAAGGCAAGAGAAACGGTTCTGAACAAGTACTCGAGTAATTGATGATAGAAGGGATAGAACGGATAGCCATCTAAATGGCAGGTGAGGGAAAAGAGAAACTCCTATTAGCGATTAACGCTGATTTGATAAGCAGGAGACAAGAAGAATTGAAGAGGGGTAGGCGAGAGGTATATAAGTTTCTGAACATTCGAGAAGAAATGGATTATTTTGAAAGAATGGTTGAGGAATAATTAGGAAAGTGATATGGAGTTCGGGTACGTTCCTTGGAAGCCTTTTTTGGCTCTAGTCGGTTATTTTGGACTTTAGAATTATTTTTGGACTTTAGAATTTTTTTCGTTACTTCAGACTTCTTTCTACCCTGTGATACCCACGGTAAGTAACCAGGATACCCGTTTTTGGGTACTTCTGAGAATTTTCTATAATTTGGCTCATATGTAGAGCAGAATTGGGGCTTCCGAATGTGCTATGTGACTACTTGCGCAAACTATTAGGTTGTTCAAAAAGTCTTCTCCACTTTTTTTCAAGTCAGGTTTTATTCAAAGAAAATGGTAATTAATATGAAATGTATTTACCAATAGAGTTCGTAACTTCTTGCCAGCGCAAGAGTTAGGCGATCCCATTTGCGTAGATCTCTGGGGAATTGAAGGCTAAACTGTTATTAAACGACTTTTCGAAACCCTTGCTATCGTGGAATTTTTTTCCGGAACGGGGGTTGTGGTAGATCGGAAAAGGTGTTATGCAGTTGGTGCCAGGTCAGAAGAGTACGGTGGGTTAGGTGGAAATTCGATTCCAAAAGACCGGAGCTCTCTGCGGGTTTTCAAATAAAAGTGTGGTTTTCCGTTGTCATAAAGAATTATAAAAATGAGCTCCTCGGCGGTGCGAGCGATGAGCATGGATGAAATTTTCCATTTGAGAACAGTAGACATCAGAGTTGATGATAGTGAAGTGTGGAAGCAGCTCGCGATATATCACTCCTTCACCGTCCCATCAAATCGACAACATCACCTTTTTCTCGTGAGGTTCACCTTTCGAATCCCGTATCGCCACTAATCCCGCAAGGACCTTTACCGCTTTCTGTTATGGTTGACATAGAGCACCCACTTCTCATCTCCATTGGTTATCTTGTTGATCCACTTTGTCGTTGGTTCTCTGGTGACAAGTGAAAGAGACAGGTCACATCGGACCTTTTTATGGAGAATGCTCAAAATGTTTAGGACGACTTGTCCGAATTCCTGAACTCTTCCCATTTGGCGAAGCAGATTGGAAACTATAGTATGTGGATGGTGGACTGTCAGAGATACTTTACGGTGAGTTGCTCGAGGCTCTCCCACCAGTGCCGTTGAAATACCGTCGTCGATATCGAGACGAGGGCTTCCGGGTCTCGGTTTGTCTTCCAGATCGCAGTTCTCTTTCTCGAATCTTTCGAACCAAAAGTTTATGGTGTTACTAAGGATGGTGTCTGCGCGCAACGTTTCACACATTTTCCGTCAAGCTTAGTTGCTCGAGAGGCCCTGGAGAAACATGAACAAAAACACACCTCTGGGTGCATGATAATCATCGAGTAAATTCTCGGCCATTCTGCCGTCTACCTTAAACTTTCTATTATGTATTAAACATGCAATATGTGGCGTACATAAATATAAAAACAGAATTGAAAAAAATCGCCAATTGAACGAGAAGCGATGGAGCGAAGTTGAAATGGAGAAGACTTTTTGAACAACCTAATACTAGAAGTAGAGATACAGTCTTTGAAAGATGGTATTTTTCGTCTTCCCTTCGAACATGGGCTCGCCAACTTCCGGAGCCTGTATATCGAGTTCTAGATGTATGCGCAGGTAGCCAAATAGCAACATTCGAGAGCTCTGATTCTGCTCTATATATTAGTCAATTTATAGAAAATTCTCAGAGGTACCCCAAAACGGGTATCCTGGTAAGAGTAGAGATACACACGGCGTATCTAAACAAGGGGCTGGTTATCAATTTTCTCAATTTTTCAAAGAAGCATAAGAGCAAGGTTGGTATCTCAATAGTTCGGAAAACAAGAGTTTCGATGAAATGGAATCTCGTGAAGACCGTGATGAAGCTATTGAGCAAACCGGTATCCAGGACGCTTTCTCCGACTTCAGTGATCACGAAAGAGACCAGCCAGAGCTCTGTAATGCTCGCATTCAAACGCTGGAGAGTGTTTCAGCAAGTGATGGCAACAATGGTCAACCACCCTCAAAGAAGAGAGGAAAACCTGAACGAGCAAATGGCGCTGTACAAGGAACGCGCAGAAAGTCAGATAGAGAACGAAACTCCGGAGCCCGCAATCGGCCATACGTTGAGAGAGAAGAAGGAATGAGCGAGAACTCCAGACATGGCCGAGGTCAATTTCAAAGTCGAGCTTCTGGAGCGAGAGGTCGATCAAGGAGAAGGCAAGAAGGGGCGGCTAGCAATTTGTCACCGACGAGAGGTCGAAGTTGTGGCCCATCTACGAGAACAAGACTGCAGTCAGTCACCAGCAGAGACGGTGGAGAAGTCCCGTCTAGAAGAGGGGCTCGGTCATCTGGTATTCGCTAGTCAGTCGGAAGACCAAGGGGTGGAAAAGGGAAAAAATTTGTGAAAATTGATAACCAGTCCCTTATTTAGATACGCCGTGTATCTCTACTCTTACTTACAGGGGGCACTATCCCAAGGCAGAAAGAAGTCTGAAGGAACGAAAAAAACTTTAAATCCAAAAAAAATTCTAAAGTCCAAAAAAAATTCTAAAATCCAAAAACAATTCTAAAATCCAAAAATAATTCTAGTCCAAAAAAAATTCTAAAGTCCAAAAAAAATTCTAAAGTCCAAAATAACCGACTAGAGCCCATTTTTTGTAGTGAGTTCGGGCAGAATCGACAACCTCTCGAATTGCCATAATAAGGGGAAGCTGAAGGCAAGTATTCAGCACTGGTCAAAATTATGTGTATGTTTTTTGTGTGTATTTTTATATCAGTTCTAGATTTTTTTTCTACATTCTGGGTTGTACGGTTGACCCAGTACCAGTATGCATCGGGATCGAAATTTTTCAAGGTCAAAACCAAACCGTCCAATAGGTAACGATTCCATCCCACTCTGTTGAGCGTCGGGGAGGACAGCTTTCACCAAAAAATCAAGAATACATGCCAGAGAGAGAATTCCCAAAAATCTCCGAATCGGCAATTCTTGATAGTTCGATGCTGTAAAAAAGACAAATGCAATCATATGTCTGAACTTCCTAACTTTGCATTTCTAACCTTGTACATCTCAAGAGTCTTGATTCAAGACATCATCCCGTTCATTCTTACTTATTGATTGGCAATATTCACAAGAAATCTTCACTTGAGAGTCGTCACTTGTCCCCCTCGTTTTCTTTATGATCCAATGATATGTCGCGAACAATGGGACTCTCCCTCACTCTTATTACCTTCACAACCAGACAATGGCGGTAAAATACCTCGTAAAACACACAGGTCTGCGAGGGGCGGAGCTTGTAGCCATCACCCTGCAAACCCACAGGTAAGACTCGATATTCATCCATTCACTTGAGGACCTCCAGATGGAGTATGTGACTGGTCTGAATGGAGAAATCCAATAACTTCCTCGTTCTTCCCAGTCCAAACTCCATTGGATGTCTTCCATCCCAGGCTGTCGACTGTTTAAGACGGCCCTTGTATTCCTATTTTCTTTAAAAGGTAAGAATTTCTAGTTTTTTTTTTCTGAAAAAATGATACAACTTTTCAGTTTCTTTCTACCAACTCAACATCACCAACCTCCTGTCCGACATCTCGTCGACTGCAGCCACTGGAAAGACGACCCTTTGCTGAACGTGAATGACAATTCGGTTCTTCTGTTGGACTCTTGGGCTGGTTTCAACCAAATGCGGAACCTACCCATTTTGACGACTAGGAACATCAAAGTCGTTGTTTTCCCAGTAGGATCGACAAGCAGACTCCAGCCTCTCGATTTGTCTTTCAACCGACAGTTGAAGCATTTCTTGAAAACTCTGGAAAACCGAATCAGAAGTCATCACCCCTGCCTATCGGAAAGCGAGAAATTCTTCTTAGCTTCACCGTGAATCAGTTCCAGGCTGTAAGATTTGTTGGATTCATTCAACAAGGATTCGACACCGTCGGACTTCTAACGACGCCTCACCAACCATATGAAACTCCATCCAGTTACTGTTTCAGTCAGAAGTCTACTGCTGGAAACATCTGTTCGTCGAACAACTTTCAAGGCGGACCTCGTGTTAATATTGTTTTTGAAAGGTGAGAATTTCTATAGTTTTTTTTTCTGACAAACTGATGACAATTTTCAGTTTATGAACGAATGCTCGAGAGGTTATGGTGACACTGATCAAAACGTAAGAAACTATTGAAGTGGAACATTTTTGAATCTTAACTTTCAGCGTACTTGTCCCAGCCGTCAAAAAGCTGAAATTGGAGCTACCACAAAATTTTGAAGGAATCTCTCAGAAAGGAATGTCGAATTTCCTGAAAGAATTCAAAGCTGCAGCGGAAGAGTTCGAGAAAAAAGTGGGTGTTTCATCACGAAGTACAATAAGAATCAAATCGTTTTTCAGAACCCGGCTACCTCGCTGCTGAGCAAGAAGGGATGGCAGAAGCCAAACTCCCGATGCCTCCAAACAATTTTGGAGCTCGCCGGGAGAGTCGCGATTCCAAACCCGAAACAATTGAATTCTGGTTATGCAACAGGATCCTCGGCGGTAAGTTGGTTGTGTTTCATTTTCATCAAAATGATTTTTTTCTTTTCTAAATAATATCTTTCAGACATATGGAGAGACGACCCTCCCTCAGATGCAAGCTATATTGATCATTTGAAGTTGGGAGAAATGTATTTGTGGACCTTGGCAGTTGGACGATTCGTTTGTCAAGTTTTTAAAAAGTTTCTTGCAGTCTTAAACCGTCCTGTTTACTTAAAATAAACTATACCAAAATATAAAATGGTGTACTCTTCAGTTCAGTTTCTTCAGGTGACGTTTTGGAGTTCAGACGTTCGAAGCTGAAAATCGATAGGCACTGGTTGAAACAAAAAGACAACAATTCCCGTTCCAGTTTCGAGACAACTCGGCAATGAAGGAAGAAATGATTTTAACAAAAATATATTTAAGTGTAGAGCATTCGGTCCGAATGTTGACCTAGAGTAGCTTCATCACTTCCAAGAATTATTCACGGTCATGTATTTAATGTTTTTCTCACGTGACCTAGTTTATTTTTAGTTTTTAAGAATTGCTTTTGACAACTTTGTTTCCATTTTGTCTGGCTGACCAGCAGTCTCAAGTTCTATCACCCCTGAAGTTTGGGTTTTCAGGAACGGACAAACACGAAGCTGATGAAGAACGACTGAAAAAAAGAAACTGAACAGAAAAAAAAACTGTCCTAGAAACAGTAAAAATGGGAGAAACTTCTCATTTGTGAACTTAAGAGTCTGAAACCAAAACTTCTCACTGGTCTTCGAAACTGAACTCTGTGGTTTGTATCCACCTCGTTTGCCATTGTTGGCTCATACTTCCGTTTCTCATCGTATCTTGCTCTTTCATTTCAACAAGAGCACAAAAATTGTACATCATTAATAGGCGTAGGAGAGCTTCGCAACTGTGACGTTTCGCAACTCACGTCACTTTCGCAACTTGACGTACCGTAACTGTGACGTTTCGCAACCGAATGTTTCGCCACTAAAGACTTCGCAACTAGACATTTCGCAACTAGCATTTTATGAAACTACTTCTCCCAACTTAGAATTTAAATACAGATTTCCAACTCTGGATTCCAACTCAGAGCATCAATTCAGAGATTTCCAACTCAAAACTCAGAACTGACTCAGAACAGCAATTTTCTTGCGGCCTTGAAATGACCATTAGTAGACGTATGAAAGTAGACTGATCACGAACAAGATACATCATGATACAGACAAGAGCTCAAAAAGGGAAATAAGATGATTGTGGTAGCGTGTTGGCGGAAATGGCGACCTCGAAGAATTTCCTCCACCATGACAGCTCTTTGAAGGTGCATCTTGAAGCGTTCGCAGTTGATGGCGAGTTTCAGACGATCGAGCTCTTTCAATTCTTCTTGGTCATTCGGATCCACAACCGCTTCTCGTTCTTCTCGCGCCGCCGCAAGATCGTTCATTTCATCCGATCCGATGTCTCCTCTCGAAATTTCCTCATCGTATTCCACAGGTTCGGACAGGGAAAGAATTCCGGCTCCATATGAGTTTACAGGTCCCATAAACATACGCAGGTCTCAGATATGGTTTCAAACATTTTTTTTCATTTTTTTCAATGATTTATTAATTGAGATGTTTCGATAATAATTTAGATTGTTTTTTACTCCCGACTGCCTCGTCCTCCTCTGTTTGTCTATTTACCACGACTTGAACGTCCTCGACCAGGTCCACGTGTTGGTGTACTCGGAGTGGTTACTAGAACAACTGAAAAATGATACACTTCATTAGTTGGAATTGGGATTGAATACTGACCCGGGTTTTTCAGGGAAAGAATTCCTTCGTGGCTGCTCGCTGTGTTTATGTCGATCTTGTACATGGCCATCATGTTCGCGAAATCCTCTTGTTGTTGTCGCAGCTCCTCTGGCACTCAATCAATCCGAGAGCCCATTTTTTTGCGAATCTGAAAAAATGAAGAAATACTAATTGAAACCGGCACATACAGACACTAATACAGTAAATAAGGTAGGCTAAAACAAAATAATCTCACCTGCTCTTCCGTCAGATCTCTGAATGGAGTACTATGGCAGCTCAGTGTCCCACAGCGGCAGTCCAAGACTCTTCCGTAGTCCACGCCGTAATCAATGGTGAGCTGAAAATCAGAGTTCATATTGGATACTGAAAATCTACTCCAAGTTACCTCTTCTCCTGAGAAAATGTCACGGAGTGTGACGACAACGAGCTTCATGTGCGATGGGGAGAATCCTTTTTGGAAGACGCGAACAAGGGCAGTGTCGGGCTCACAATTGCCATTTTATCATCAACTTTGAAATTTTGTCGCCCAAGTTTCCATATTTGGGATCATATGTTTTATAAATATAATCATTATTGTTCGGGTCTCTATTCCAGAATGTTGTCATCTCCCCACTGAAGTGGGCAATAGGAGTGCCTAAAAATGTAATTTTGATAAGAAAACATACATTATTTGATTCACCTGAAGGAATGGCGTTCTCCGTGGTTACTTGGAAACCAAGTTTCTCATCTTTGCGCTCCAGAATCAAACTATTCAAAGAGCTCATCTTCCCCATAATCATCAGTACATTGTTGCTACAAGAGCCTTTACATCCGCACTCATCGTGGCAGGCAAAGCCTATAGTTTGGTCATCCGATCCGACATTCAACTTGATTCCGTTGAACGTGCTCTGAAGAAAACTTTCGTGAATGTATTTTGAAGCAAAAAACTCACGAAGTCGGTCGGCGGATAGAAATTATTTTCACTTCTATTCTGGAGCGCATCCGTCTGCAGTCGCTTCAACTTGGCGTTCATTTGGTAACACGGACACTCCTTATTTTCCCAGCACTTCACAATCGGTGTCCGTGAATGGCAGTCGCAACGAATCTGCAAACAATAAATTCAGGTTAGGTGGCAACTGATGAGCTCATCATTACCATGTTAGCGCCTTTCTCGAAGCATTTTTCTAGCTGCATCTCAAAAAGAGTGTGTTCGGGACATTGCAGTCGGTAGGATGTTTTGTCCGATGGCAATATACCGGAACGCGGCAGGCGTTGAGACCACTGAAGTTGGTCATGAGCAGTGTCCTCTTCTCTTCCAATCTGTAATTTCATCATGTCATAGAATGATGTTTGGTTTTGTTCGAGACTGAGAAAACCCGGAAATGAAAAATAAATTTGTATTCTAATCACTTACATTTCATGGTTTCGATCCAAAGTTTTGCAACCATGGGGTGCAAGAGTCGTTGATCCTTGTAGTTTCGCGAGACGATGAGGTCTAGGGACAGGAGATTGGTGGTGGTGAGTTGAAAGAAAAGGGGCTGAAAATGTTGTCGGTTTTTCAGGAAAAAAACTATATAAATTCTTACCTTTTAAAGAAAATAGAAATACAAGGGCCGTCTTGAACAGTCGACAGCCTGAGATGGAGGACATCCAATGATATTCGGACTGGTCCGAACGAGGAAACTATTGGATTTCTCCACTCAGATCAGTCACATACTCAATCTGGAGGTCCTCGAATGAATGGATGATTATCGAGTCTTACCTGTGGGTTTGCAAGGTGATGGGTACAAGCTCCGCCTCTCGCAGACCTGTGTGTTTTACGAGGTGTTTTACCGCCATTGTCTGATTGTAAAGGTAGTGCGAGTGAGGGGGACTCTCATTGTTTGTGACAGCTCGATGGATCATCAATAGAATCATTCAGGGACCTTCATATGTGAGTGACTGGTCCTAATGGGGAAATCCAATAATTTCCTCGTTCTTTCCAGTCCAAACCCCATTTGATGTCCTCCATCCCAGGCTGTCGACTGTTTAAGACGGCCCTTGCAATCCTATTTTCTTTAAAAGGTAAGAATCTATAGCTTTTTTTTCTGAAAAACTGACAACATTTTTCAGCCCCTTTCTTCTAACAACACCACCAACCTCCTGTCCACACACCTCATCGTCTGCAGCCAGAGGTAAGAACATTTCAAAACTTGTGAAATTCTAAAAAAGTGTTTAAATTCTGAGAATGTTAGATTTTCTAAAAACTCATACTCGTGCTACTGAAGAACATAACTGTTCTATAAAAAAAGTACATGTTTTCCAAAAGATCTTTATTATGTTTTCGAAGTCTGCGACACTTGGAATCCAGACCGCCAATTTATATACGTGAAAATGGTAAAGTACAACAAATTTATAGATAAAAAGTCGAAACCATGCAATTTTCAGACCGCTCCAGTTGGAAACTTCGTGAATCATGGAACAGCATTTCACTACTACGACAGCCCAAAAAAGAGTGTTTTCGTGGATGAGAAGATCGTTCCCACTGGTCAATGTGTTCCGTTGGGCGGCGCCGAATGAAGTTGTGAGAAGTGGTCGGGAGAATCATGCTCTCTGGTGGACTTTGAGAAGTGCAAACTTGTCACAAAAATCACCCCGAACGGAGTTTTTTCGATGGAGTTGGACGATGTGACCTATATTGCCACAATTCAAAAGGTAAAAAAAAATGTTTTTCAAAACTCAAAACTTCAAAAAATTTGAACCGTTTTCAGCACTACGCTCTTTTTGAGAATGGAACAACGACAAACCCGTCGTACAGAGACGTTTCCGGGACCGGTCGCTTCCTCTTCAGAGCCCCACACAACACGAAACTGGTGATTGGAGGAGAGGAGCTCCATGGACGACACGACACATTGAGTGTAGAAGCGGTGGCTCCGTTTCATGATCTTCCGGGATTGACTCATGAAGAGATTGATGAAATCGAGAAGCGATACAAGGACATTGAAACCGATCTGGAATCGCTCAACAAACACACCGCTGAAATGCGTCATTCTGTCGGCTGGGGAGACAGTATCAGCGACTTCTTCGCCTACCTTCCGATGTACTTGGCCAGTATTTGGAAAACTTTTGTCTCCATCGCCGTTCTCATCACAATCGTTCTTCTCGGCATCGGTCTATTCTGGATTTGGACCAAATGTTGCCGAAGAAAGAAGAGCCATCGTGGTTCTAGAAACATTGTCTGAAATTTCTGAAAATCTCTTATTTCCCCTCTTTACGTGTTTTTCACTCTGGTCTGTGCTTTCGTGTCATATCGCAATTCTCTCTTCTTAATTGTAATAATCTTCATTTTCTAATCACTTTAAAATCAATAAATAGTTTATTCAAAAAAATTGCTCCAATCAGAAGCCTAAGCCTAAGCTGAACACTTATAGGCACTGGTTGATCCAAAAAGACAACAATTCGCGTCTCAGTTTCAAGTCAACTCTGCAATCGAGAAAGAAGAAATGATTCTATCAATATCGTGTAGAGCATTCGGTCCGAATGTTGACCCAGAATAGCATCATGAAAAGCACCAGTTCCAAGAATTATTCAAGATCATGAGATCTCAAGTTCCACATCACCCCTGAAGTTTGGGTTTTCAGGTGCGGACAAACACAAAACTGACGGAAAAAGGCTGAAAAAAGAAACAGAATCCTGCCAGTCGCGAGGACTTTTGGTCTTCAAAAGCCCTGAAAATTTGCCTATAAATTTGACCTCATTGACCTAACATGTTTTGCTCACCAAGTGCTACCCTCTGATCCGAACGACTATGGGGGCGAAAAATTGCCCACCCAGATGTAAGAACTCCCACAAAGGGAATTTTTGAAGAAATAATTTTTTCTCGAGTTATGACGATTTTTCAAAATTGCGAAAAAAAAGTTTAAAGTGACCGTATTTTGGTCATTTTTTGAGTTTTTCCAAAAATCAAAGTGGTAGATGGAGGAACTTTTTTTGCTCTCATTTTTTGTCTCTAGCATCACGATTTTCAGAAAATTTCATACGGAAATTATAAAATCCAGTTAGAAACAGTCATAAAAACAAGAAAATAGAAAGTTTCAAAAAATAAAATTTTTCGACTTCCTCAGTTGGGGTGACCTATTGGTACACGACACTATGGGGCCCAGAAAGCGGATTTAGCTTCAGCAAACGGATAATCAGTTAACTGACAACGTTTACAAACTACGAATTCCCTAAAAAGTCTGACTCGAAAAAACATAAATTCTGAAAAATTGAAAAAAATCGAAATTAAGGTGCATTTTACCTATATATCGACTTTTATCTTTCGAAAATGCCTAATTAGGTACTATAAACGATACGTTCTTATACCTTATTCATGATGGGGAACATTTTTATGATAGTCAAAAAAGTTCTACAAGAAGGTTTTTTACGACTTCGTGTTTGACCCGAGTTTTCATAATTTTAGACTGGCGATATCCAAAAGATAGAGACAAAAAATGAGAGCAAAAAAAGTTCCTCCATCTACCACTTTGATTTTTGGAAAAACTCAAAAAATGACCAAAATACGGTCACTTTAAACTTTTTTCGCAATTTTGAAAATCGTCATAACTCGAGAAAAAATTATTTCTTCAAAAATTCCCTTCGTGGGAGTTCTCACATCTGGGTGGGCAATTTTTCGCCCCCATAGTCGTTCGGATCAGAGGGTAGCACTTGGTGAGCAAAACATGTAAATCAGTCATTTTTGGAGGGTGGACCGATCTTTTTGTGAAACAACCGAAACACGAAATGTGGAATTTTCGAGAATTTCAAAAACTAGGCCACGTGAGAAAAACGAAATGAATTCCATGACCTTCAGTATTGGAGCATGGTCTCATGATCAATGATGGTAGAGTCGCTGAACGATGTTCTGATACTCTTTGGTTTGCCCCCTACTGCTGTCGAAATTTATTTTCTTCTGTTCACTGAGTACATTTGGGTCTGTAGACCCGAATTATGTCTAAATTTTGGCGGAAGTTCCATCAAGAGGGGACGTAGCCCCAAAAATTAAATCTCAATAAGCAGAACCTGATCTTTCAAAAGAAACATTTGCGCGGAACGCGCATCAGATTGCGTTGTTAGGAAAAGAGATGAGACAACTGAAGACATGTTTATTGTAGATATTGTCAATCAACCAGCCTGAAGTTGATGTCTTCAGGCAGCAAGGTTTTCTGAAGGTCGTTATCATTGATTCCATATTTATTTACCAATGACCTGGATCGCCGCGTTCACAGTTCAACTTCGCCATTGGGCGAGAGCGGTTGTCCGAATACTCGAGGAAGACTTTGAGAGAATATGTGACTTCGTTGATTGAAAAAGTGGTGTTGTCCTCCGTAACCAGACTCTCAATTTTCAAAAGGGACGATCCTTTATAACCCAGTTCGAATCTGAAAAAATCACAATGAAAATTTTGAACGGGACAGGTAAAGGCTAGATAATTAGGCACTCTAATGAAATTATGGCTGAACTCTGAATTCTGCGCTGTTTTAAAAAATAATATGACCATATTCTCGATATTCTGTCTTGTGAGCAGAATTGATCCTTCTTCTTCGTCAGCTTTGTAGACTTCATGTCTAGATACCGGTGAAAGTGGCCATCTTGTTGTGAATCGCTCTAAAAATGATAAGTTCAAATTGATTTATGTTGTTCGTTAGTTAAAAAACTCACTATTTAATTCCATTGGACGTCTGAAGTGGATGCAAACGATGAGGTCTGGGGGCAGAAGGTTGGTGGTGGTGAATTGGAATAAAGGGACTGAAAAGATTTATCAGTTTGTAAGAAAAAAAAACTAGAAATTCTCACCTTTTAAAGAAAATAAAATACAAAGGCCGTCTTGAACAGTCGACAGCCTGGGAAGGAGGACATTCGAATGGAGTTTGGACTGGTCCAAACGAGGAAAAATTATTGGATTTCCCCATTCAGACCAGTCACATACTCCATCTGGAGGTCCTCAAATGAATGGATGATTATCGAGTCTTACCTGTGGGTTTGCAGGGTGATGGGTACAAGCTCCGCCCCTCGCTGACCTGAGTGTTTTACGAGGTGTTTTACCGCCATTGTCTGATTGTAAAGTTAGTGCGAGTGAGGGAGAGTCTCATTGTTTGTGACAGCTCGATGGATCATAAAGAGAACAATTGAAGACAAGTGGATATGACAATGGCGGTAAAACACTTTGTAAAACACACAGGTCAGGAAGAGGCGGAGCTCGTACCCATCACCCTGCAAACCCACAGGTAAGACTCGATAGTCATCCAGTCAGTCGAGGACCTCCAGATGGAGCATTTGACTGTGACTGTTTTGAATGGGGAATCCAATAATTTCCGGACCAGTCCAAACTCCATTTGATGTCCTCCATTCCTGGCTGTCGACTGTTCAAGACTGCCCTTGTATTTTTATTTTCTCTAAAAGGTAAGAATTTCTATAGTTTTTTTTTTTTCTGACAAACCGATAACTCTTTTCAGTCCCTTTCTACCAACTCAGCACGACCAACCTCCTGTCCCCATACCTCATCGCCTGCAGCCACTGGAGAGATGTGTTCCAAAATGTTCCACGATGTCAAGATCTTGCTCTGCGCCGCCGAAGGATGTGTCATAAAAATCCTCTTCTGGGAAAACGTCGTATCCACTCACATTTGTCCACAATCCCTCTTATCAATTGTACGGAAAAAGTTCAAGGGAATGACTTTTATTGCCAGGACTGTTGGAGTGTTCCAACGAATCAATGGATGCGACATTTTTCTCGCTGTGCCTTCCTGCCAGGAGTACAACGACTACGATGTAAAGAAGGTCACTGTGCAAAGCGTTCTCGAATCGGTTCAAGTTTTCGACACAGGAAATGACACCGACGGACCTGAGAAGAATCATCACGAAATGGCCGCGCACCTTCTGCTCAGTTTTTATAACAAGTACGCACCGGAAAATGGATTTACGCTCTCCCATTTGTACGCGAAAGCTGCTGATGTTGGTGTATCGTACTGTTTCCGCAACAGACCACATTGGCAGAAGCATTTAGTTTGGAGATACAATACGAACTGTTGGCGGAAGAAAGTTTTATCGATAAGTGGGAGACGTTTGAGCAGTTTTGGAACAATCAGCCTTTTGAAAATTATTCGAACATCAAGAAGCTTCCATTGTTTGATGACTCCCTATAGAGCATAATGGTGAATTGGTCAGTGATTGAATCGAAAGGATCTTAAAGTTTTTTGTTGTCTTATACCGTCTTGTTCACTTTTCAAAATAAACTAATCACTATATAAAATGATGTTCTCTTCCGTTTCTTCAGGTGACTTTCTGGATTCCAGACGTTCGAAGCTGAACACTTATAGGCACTGGTTAATCCAAATAGACAACAACTCCAGTTTCAGTTCCGAGCACAAGATTTATTAGCTGATAATTTTTAAACATATGTTGCAAGAACAGTTCAGAAGAAGTACTGAAACTCCAAGAAAC
>LR544494.1:0-52989 GCA_900536305.3 Caenorhabditis sp. 40 LS-2015
CAGCTTTCAAGGTTCGCGCTGACAGCGCTTGCTCTCGCCTTCCCTCACCCAAAGTTCATTCTCGTCGGCGACCCTCATCAGCTACCCCCCCACGCCGAAACCGGTTTCCCAGCAGCCCTCAATTTCATAGTGAATGGACCAGTGTTCAGGATCATGGTCGAAGAGAAGACAGCACCAGTCGCAGAGCTCTCCATGGTTTTCCGATGCCCGGCGCGAAGCGNAAAGTTGAGACTGCTCGTCGTCGACGAGGCCTCTCAGCTTTCAAGGTTCGCGCTGACAGCGCTTGCTCTCGCCTTCCCTCACCCAAAGTTCATTCTCGTCGGCGATCCTCATCAGCTACCCCCCCACGCCGAAACCGGTTTCCCAGCAGCCCTCAATTTCATCGTGAATGGACCAGTGTTCAGGATCATGGTCGAAGAGAAGACAACACCAGTCGCAGAGCTCTCCATGGTTTTCCGATGCCCGGCGCGAAGCGTGAACATCATCAGCAAGGCGTTCTACGGATCCAACCTCTCGCCGTTCAAGAAACCCGAGAAGATCAAGTTTTTCGAGCAGATCGGAATCAACGCCGACTCCCCAATCGTGTTTCTAGACACAGATTCGAAGGAACAAGCAGACGGCACGTCAAGGAGAAACGCGAAAGAAGCCGCGTACGCCAGGCGCCTCACAGAAGCCTGGATCAAGTACCACCCAAAGAAGCCGGTAGCAGTTCTCACACTCTACAAAGCCCAAAGCGCACTTCTCTCCCGGATCGTCCGCAACGACGTCGTGGTCTCCACCGTGGACGCGTCGCAGGGAGCNCCGCGTACACCAGGCGTCTCACAGAAGCCTGGATCAAGTACCACCCGAAGAAGCCGGTAGCAGTTCTCACACTCTACAAAGCCCAAAGCGCACTTCTCTCCCGGATCGTCCGCAACGACGTCGTGGTCTCCACCGTGGACGCGTCGCAGGGAGCTGAGTTCCCGTTCACAATCGTCTGCACCACCAAGAACACACCGTTCAGAAAATCGGAATTTTTGAACAACGCCGAGAGAGTCAATGTGGCGCTCACGCGACACCAAAAGGCCACAATCGTGCTGTACAATTCTCGTCAGACAAAAGGAGCGGAGGCGTGGACCAGGATTCTAGACCAAGTACCGGAGTCGTCGAAGCTGGAAGCGTCCGGAGTCAAGTGCCTGAAGGATCTCCAACGAGCCGATTACGCCTCACTCTACACCTTGTAGAGGTCAACGTCCACAAGCCAACTCCAGTCAATCCAACCCTCATCATTCTCATCGCAAGTTTGAAGACCGGGACGGTCTTTTATTTAAGGGGGGAGGTGTAAGGGATTGACGTGTTGTCATTTCCAAGGACTGAAAACGCTTAGTATCATAATTACGTTCGATTTTCCAGGTCGAACAAGTTCAACACTAAACGCTCGCTCGTCTGCACCCTCTCGCTCGCCAACACTCCCTCAACACCCAACGACGCTCCGCCATCTCAACCCGCGCCCGGTTTGCCGTAATCGATTGTCGACATTTTCCCGCTGGTGGGAAAACCGCGTTTCTCTGCCGTCTCCACTCTCTCGCCGACGAGTATATAAGGCCGCGATTACGCTCATTCGGGACGGTTCCAGGACTTTCGTCTTAATTGGTTTTACTTTTCCCCCTCTTTATTTTCCGTTCTTTGATTTCCTTTGTTTTGGCCCCGAATTCCTGATTTGTAGCTTTAGAATAAGTAATAAACCTATATCCCAATCAACCACCGACCCATAAGACTCATAATCATTACTATTTTTTTTCGGTTTTTCGACTCTTTTTTCTTCAATTTCAATGGAATTTTCGATCAAATTTCCCATTTTTCGAGAGGAGTTTCCAAAAAATTACCGACAGAATTCAATTTTGCAAGAATTTTCAACGATTTTTGAGTTCGAAAGTCAAAAATTTTCGAATTTTGAAAAAAATAATTTTCGGAAAATTTTCATCAATTTTTCACCGATTTCGAGTCGGTTTTCAAAATTTTTTGAAAATTTTTTCCCTTTTGCTTTCGATTTTAATCCCAAATTCACTGATTTTCACTCGGAAAATTCAGCATTTTCGAAAAATCCGATTTCCCTCCGCCCGTATTTGCCACGTGTCGTTGAGCCATTTTCAGTCGATTTTTCATCAATTTTCCGATTTTTCGACTTGTTTTTCGTTGATTTCTAACTAAACCCAACTTCTTGCCCATTATCGAGTTCTCACTCTGTTTGAAACTTTCAAATTTCTTCTGATTTTTCTATTTTTTTTTCGCTCTTTTTTCGCTCGATTTCGACTTCTGCTGTTAATTTTTTTCCAATTTATACTTTTTTTCTCAGAATCACCAGAATCGCCAATCGATTCGAATCTCGCGCCATCGAAAAGTGACCAAAAACGTATCCACAGAGTGCACAAGAGATGTCGTTGCTCCCAATCACCACGGCACCCCTGCTGGCCGTACTATTTGCACTGTGTAAGCCGTCGTTTTTTTCTTACTTTTGTGGCTTTTTGTACAAAAAAAAATGTATATATGAGTTTTTTTCGGTATTTGTATAGTTTTCTGAGTCATAGAGAGGGCATAGAACGGACAGCAGAAGGCAGAAAAAAAAATCGCGAATGGGGAGATTTTGGTTTGGAAAATGCGCTCCACCGACAATTTTCGTTCCAGATGCCGTCCTAAGCCCCGCCCACGCCGCCACCAGCTCCCGATTCATCGCCATGGGAAATCTGCAAACGGTGATTCACGGAGAGACTCTGTTCTCCACGGATATCGACCCGGATCGGCAGGTCACCGGATTCTTGTGGTGAGCATTTTTTTCAAATTCGCGCTAAAAATGAGACCCTTGAAATCAGAAATTTGAATTTCGACCCCAAATTCAAGCCAAAATAGACGTCTATGAGCTCGATTTTCACTAGTTTTTTCAAGATTCCCGCCTCTGATTCCAGGTGCCAAGTGCGCGAGGGAACGATTCACTACAAGCCGACGTCGGCGCGATTCGTGCGCGTCCGCGACAAGAAGGAGTTCCCGGCGGACATTGGACCCGACAACAAGGCCTACCTTCACTTCGGACAGTCGAAGGCCGACGCCGCCGGAAAGTACCGGTGCGAGGTGAAAGTGGAGGGTAGTCCGTCGATTTCCGGAAACATGTTCGCTTATTGTGAGTTTTTGGGATTCTGTAGATTTGCAGAACTTCTGGAGAAGCATCTGAATTTTTTTTTTTGTTCCTGGAACTTCTGATCCTGATTTCCCGAAAGTCCACGAAAATTGGGTCATTTTTAAGATCGTTGAGGTCAGAATTTCTGCTTCAGAATCCGACATTTTTTTCAAGTTTTTGAATTTTTGAAAGTTGTCAAAACTTCTGAAGCAGTCACGATTCCTCATAACCCTCTGGAACGTCTACCACTCGAGTTTCAAAGTTTTATGAAATTCTGAAATTTTCGGAATTTTCGCTCCAAAAATCGAGACGGAATTTTCTGTCGTATTTTGAGATTGAGCGATTCTGATGGATTCAGAAGACTGAAAACTTCAATTTTCACAGTTTTTGAGATTCCAGGAGACTCCGCATACAATGCTGAGTTTAGGGTATTTTTCTGTAGTACAGCTCGGCAAAATCGCATTTTTCTCAAAATTTGCGTTTTGGCTCGTCAAAATCGCTTAATTTTTCGAAATTTCGTGTTCTAGCTCGGCAAAATCGCGTTTTTAGCTTTCTCCTAGCTCGGCAAATTTCCCAAAATTTTCCCTACAGAAAGACTGATATTGTATGAGACTCCGTTGATTTCCGGAAGATTCTCAAAACTCAAAAGATCAAATTTTTGAAAAAACACAAATTTTCGAATCAAATAGTTCTTGCTTCGGACACTGAGTCTTGGTTGATGTAGTTCTGAGATTCTTCAACTCGGATACTTCAAACTTCAAACTTTTCAAATCCCCCGCCCTTTTTCCAGCACACCCCGTCGTGAAGAACAACGAATCGTGGCCACTCTCCAAGTCGCCGAACCAAAACGAGCCGTCGACGGTTGTGGTGAGTGCTCTATCGCCAAATTGAATATGGAGCTCATTTTCACCCGAAAACGTGCTCCAAAATGAAATCCGGGATCTTGTTTTGGTCAAAAATCGATGGAAAAACTTGGTTGAAAACGGGGATGAAATCGTTTAAAACTCACTTTTTTGGGCCAATTTTCACCCCCGGAACACTCCAAATTTCATCTTTGCTCCGTTTTTCCAGGCCAAAGCCGTCTACGCCGCGCCGGACACCACCGCCCGCATTCCGTGCCCCATCATTGGATACCCGGAGCCCAACGTCATCTGGTTCCGCAACGACTTCCCGCTGGAGCTCGAGGGCCGTGTCTCGTTCGACCGAGTAAACGGAGTGCTCAGCATCGACAAGGTGACCGAGGAGGACGCGGGCACCTATCGGTGCGAGGGCACCAATCAGTTCCCGGTGCAGATAGACGGCGCGGAGCAGGAGTTCGTCGTGAAACTGAGACAGGAGTTGAAGATTAGAGGTGAGGAGTTTTGAGCGGGAAAAAATTGGTTCAACAAGTGGGCGGAGCTTCCGAATATCAGAAACATTGTCCCTGTAAAAAATGGGCGGAGCCTAATTCCATTCTGGCTCGAACTATCATTTTTTGAGCTCTAACAAGCTCAAAACTTCTCAACTTTCCGAGCCTAGAAACCTTGAAAAATGAGCCAAAAAGTGGGCGGAGCCTATCGAATTAAACTTAAACTCTCTGCAGACAACTACGGCTGGATGCTGCCACTGGCCATCATCCTCATCACCCTCATCCTCCTCTTCATCATCATCTTCGTGTGCCAACGCTGCACCCAGTACAAGGCCGACCAGTACAATGTGGCGGACCGCGAGCGAGCCCTGCACAATGACCAAGTCCCGCTGAAGAATAGTGTCTGAAATGCTTCTTTGTTCTCCCTCGGATTTGCTCCGTCTATCTATATAACTCAAAATAAGTATGCTCTCTTTTTTTTATTCTCAATTCTCTCTAATAATGCTCAATTTTTCCAATAATTGAATTATTTTCGCTGAAAACTATTATACCTAATTATATTTTATCCCCTCCCCCTTTAATCACTGCCAAAGTTTTGGATGATAACTATGGATTTTTACCCTTCAATTTCACTTATTTCCCCCTCTTAGGCCCCGCCCCTCAATTTTTGTCGTCTAGGCTCCGCCCCCTTTTTTTTTCACAACGCCGGTATTTTCCTTTCGAACTGACCACCACACACCACCGCTTTTCTTCGCTTCGTCGTTTTCCGGTAATGTTTTTGACTCTCCGTCCTCTTCTTCGAATGAAATTCGCCTCTCTTTCTCTGAAAAGTGCACTTCATTGGGGGGGCAAACACACACATTAAACAAACTTGAAAAAATGAACAAAAAAGCCAAAAAAGAAAACGGGTGAGCGATAAATCGTAAACAAGCCGGGATATTCAAAACGAAAAGGTTTAAAGTTTTTTTTGCTGCGAGAAGCATGATGGTTTTTAAGGATGAGAACGTTTGAGAGAGTCACTGTAGAAAGGGAGCAAGGACAACAAAAAAAAAGGGGGGATCTCGAAAAAACAAGAAAAGGGCGATTATGAAGAAGACGAAAATTTTCAAAAAAATGGGGAGAATTATTAGAGGAGAAGACGTCTACATTTGTTGTGGAAGTCCTGGCATGGTGCCTCCGGAAGCGGAGCGTGGATTTTTGACGGTCTGATCGATGGAGAGCACCAGACAGGCGGCTTCGGTGGCAGCGGTGATGGCGTTCTGTAAAATTGCGAGATTGTGGTCCTTGTCATTAAACGAGGAGAGCAGAAGATCACTATCACGAAATAGGTGTAGCAGAAAGAGCCGATAACTTCAAAAACACGAGGATTCTGACATTGAGTCCATGGCCTTGATGCTCGTTTTCATCTTGCTAGTCTGACCATTTCCCGGTCGTAACTCATCATCAAAGAATCCTTACCCTCTTCACAAGACTTGGCTCCCAGACGCATGCAACGAGGTTGTCTCCGACGGCCTCACGATGGATGTCGATTCCGGCCCACTTCTCGCCCTGAGCGTGACGGTGTCTCAACTTGTTCAGCACGTCCAAAGCGTCGAGTCCGGCATTCTGGCATAGTTGGCGGGGGATCATCTGGAAAACGAGAGCATTTGAAATTTTTAATCCCAGTGGGCGGAGCTACGGTGCTCTGGGTTAGAGTGGGTGGAGCTAAGTTCTCACCTCGAAAGCTTGAGCGTAGGCCATCCAGAAGGCCTGATCCTTGCCCTCGATGTTCTTGGCGTGGTCGCGGATGAGTCGGCTCAACTCCATCTCGATGGCTCCGCCTCCAGCGACAATCGAGTCGTTCTTCTTGGCGCGACGAACGATCATGATGGCGTCGTGAAGCGATCGCTCGGTCTCGGCAATGAACTGTTCGGCGCCACCGCGCAGCAACAGTGTGCACGCGTGCGCCTTGGAGCACTCCTCGAAGAAGTTGTAGCGCTCGCTGCCGACCTGTTGCTCGTAGAAGCGACCGCACTTTCCGAGGAAGGCATCCTCGATTTGGGAGACGGTGGTGAGGACGCTGCCTCCGCAAGCGGCCATCAAACGGTCGAGGTCGTCCTGTGGGATTCGGCCAGCGCAGAACATGTCGCGATCGGCGAACCATTGCGTGGCGACGTCTCCGATTGGAAGCTTGGAGAGCACCACGTTGGCTCCGGAGTCGTGGATCTTCTGGAGCTTATCGTAGAGGATGTTCCACTCGGCGTCGACGACGGCTTGGAAGTCGGTGACGTTGGTCAGACGCATCTCGGCGTTCTCCTTCTCGGCCTTCAGCTCGAGCTCGACGTTGAGCAGGGCGACTTTGACGTTGGAGTAGTTCTTGGGTTGCATTTCGAAGCCGGCGTAGCTGAACGCTTTCTGGAACGCGACTCCTTTGATGAGACGGGATTCCTGGAAAATTGAATTTTGTATCTATTATGCTGGAAGCTTTTGCTGATTTCACAGTTTCGGAAGCTTCTCGCGATGACCAGAAGACGTCAGAAGACTCTCAAAGCTTCAAATCCCTCTAGAAAACTTACATGCAAGTTTCCACCATTGACCTTCTTGATTCCGATCATGTTCAATGGAAGATGAGCGTCCAGCGTGTTCACAGCGTCCACAATCATATTAGCGAAGAACTGACGCTCCTGACTAACAAGCTTGCTGCTCAACGTCGTAGCGGCACACTTGACGAGCATCTCACGCAGCTCGCTGTCTCCGGAGATCTTGATCTCGAGTCCTTCCAACTCCTTCAACGTCTTCTCGCACGCCTTTCCGATGGCGCGGATCAAGAGCTGCGGGTGCACACCGTCCTCGATGAACGGCTTCATCTGCTTCAGAATCTCGGCGGCCAAAATGACGACGGATGTGGTGCCATCGCCAACTTCGGCGTCCTGAGAGCGAGCGATGTCGACCATGGTGGAGGCGGCCGGGAAGACGATGTCGAGGAGGCGGAGGATGGTGGCGCCGTCGTTGGAGATCGTGGTGTGGCCCTTGCTGTCGACGATGAGCTTGTCGAGACCGCGGGGACCCAAGGTGGTACGGACACTGTCGGCGACGACCTGAAGATGGGAATGGTGATTGTTAGAGCTTGCTTGAAATAACAATTTTGAGATTTTTTTAATACTAAATCTTTCTTTTTTCGGAGGTCTCAGGAATTTCTAGGCCTTCTCCATCTCGCCAGACTTCCAATCCTCATATTTAGATTTCCTCGAAATTTCTCGAACTTCTTTTGATTTTTTCCACCTTTTCGTGCCACGAAACTCACCATGCAAGCATTGATGTTGGAAATGATTTGGCCCTTGCCCTGCTTGTTCTCGGTGCCGTCCTTGAGCAAAATAATCGGTGGGCGCATCATTTTTGCTCTGGAAATGGGAAATGTTTGAGTGGATAATGATAAGATTTTGGTGCAAAACAAGATTAGAACGTAAGACAAAGGAACTGAGGAATTCATCAGGGAAGTTTTCGAATTTTCAGAATGGAGACCCATCCCAAAATCGGCAAATTTATGCTTGAAATTCGTAGAATTTCCTCAGAAAAAATTTCGAAAATCCTTCGAAAATCGGGAGTTTTCTTCTGGATGTTTTCGGACTTTCAAAATTGAGAACTAGCCGAAAGTGGTGAATTTTGGGTTGAAACGAGGGAATTTCAGCTCAAAAAAACTCGATTTCTGGTCAAAACTCTGGAAAAGACCGAAAATTGAAAGAAAATCGAAGAAAATGTTTTTCTTCTGGAAATTTTCGAATTTCCAAAATCGAGACCTTCCCCAAAATCGGTCGGCTCTCGGTCAAAATCGATGAATTTAGTCTTAAAATGCGTAGAAATTACTCAGAAAAAATTCAGAAACAAGAAAATCCAAAAAATCGCGAATTCCAGGCGAAAATCCGTCGAAAACTCCGCCCTCCCCAGAAAAATCCAAGGCTTCTCGAAAGAATTTTCGCGGCGTCGCGTGCGGCGCGTCGCGGCTCCCCCTGCAGCGACTCTTCCATCTCATGACGGCCACGTCCCTGAAATAGCGCATTTTTAAGTGCGCTCTATTGCGAAAAGAGCAAGAAACAAGGACTCCAGGGTGCTTAATCGTCTCCTGAAGACGTGCATGCATCGTGTAGAAGGAGGGGAAGGAGTAAAGCAAAAGGAAAATGTCAATACTCGGCCAAAAAGGAGGGTGGGAGAAGGCGAGAGAGAGAATGTCTCTCGGAAATGCAAATGTAGCGTTGTGAGGAGCAGGAGGGTCCAGAGAGAAAAGCACCGCTTGGAGCAAGTTGTCTACACTTCCTCTCTCCTCAGTTTTAGTATTCTCGATTCCTCGGAATCCTCCAAAAATGCCCGATTTAGAGTTCAAAATTGGGCTCGTGGAGCATAAGGACTCTGTCCACAAGTTTCTAATGGATCATTTTCGACTCATGGAGCCCATCACTACCTCGCTATCATGCTCCGAAGAAGACGTCGCCGATTTCTTCGTGGATCTCGCCATGAGCGGTCTTGAAAACGAGAAATGCTCGATTATCGTTTTCGAGGGCCAGGAAGTGGTTGCAGTTTGTCTCAATGCGATCAAAGAGTGTCCGGAACACTACGAGACAATTCCGTTCGATCCCCATCAAGATTACCTCGTGGAAATCTCCAAAGGACCTTATCAACGAGAGAATGCGAACAAGTTGGCCGCGTTCGTAGCGGTTATGGAGCAAGACTTGTCGTTCTTGGCCGGAAACTCGCGGAGAATCTTCAAAATCGATGTGCTCTGTGTCTCCAAGGCTTGTCAAGGGTGAGTAAAAAGTGCAAAAACAGAAACGAGAGGTGTGGACTCGAACCCACGAAACATTTTCTCCAAAACGGAGGGCGTTACCAGTTGAGCTACGGTGTCCATAGAGAACAATTGGGCGCAAGCCGTAGATAACGAGCGCGGTGGGCGGAAATTTTCTATCTAAATTTTCGACTTTTTCAGCAAGGGAGTCGGTCGAAAGCTCGTCGAGAAGAGTTTGGAGATTGCTGCAGATGAGGGATGTGACTACGTGGCCACAGTGGCGACTGCAGTGGCTTCACAGGCTATTTTTGCGAAGGTGAGCGGAAATTTAGAACTTCTTTCGAAAATAAAAATCGAAAATTTCAATTTTTGAACCATTTGAGAGCTTCGAAAACTGTCAAAAATGATGTGTTAGAGCTAAAAATCGCAAAATTTTATAAAATTTTTCGCTCAAAATTCAATAACTTGCCAATTTTTTTCGTTGAAAAATAAAAAGATTTTCAAAATTTCCAGGCCGGTCTGAACACGCTCCGCGAGATGCCCTTCTCCTGCTTCCGTTGCGACGGCGACGTCGTTTTCCAGAATCTTCGCGACGGAGGCGTCAGCGGAAAACTGATGGGGAAGATTGTAAAATCCGAAGCAAAAGTTTTCGAAGAGCACGAGAAAGAAGAGGAGGACGAGGATTTGCGATGATTTGCAATGACAAAGCAGAATCGATGATTTATTGGACCAAAAAGAAAAAATTAGGATCTCATTGTCAGAGGAATTAATTGCCTTAGCGCCTATGTACACACACACACAGAGAGAGTATTCATTGAGCAATAAACGTTACAAGTGAACAAGTTTTTCGAGATCAAAAAGGAATAAAACTGAAGCTGCGCATGGGTTTTGCGAGTTGCGCTTGCAGTTGCTCCAACTTTGCGAATCCCTCGTCGAGTTGTTCGAGTTCGTCGCTTAGCTTTGTGACGTTGGCGATGTGGGCGTCGTCGGCCTCCTCCATCTCCTTGGAGACTTCTTCCAGTGCCGAGAGTTGATGTTTCTGGAAATTTTTGAGTGTTTTTCCCGCTCTTTAAAGCTGTTGACCTACCAGCACGTCATTCTCCTCCTTCGCAGCCTCATATTCTCTCTTGGCCTTTCTGAGCTCTCCACCCTCTTCAGTGATCGCCAGGAAGCTTCCATAGAGGCGCTTGGCGATGTCTGAGGGAGCCTCCTCCTTGCGAGTCGACAAGTCGAGGGGCGTAATGGGAACGATGATGTTCGACGAGAGATGGGCGGTGCTGACAGTTTCGGAGGCCTGTCTGAGCAACGCCTCGCGGGTCGTTTTGCACGCCGTGATGTCGCTGATTTCTTGTTTCACTTGGCGACCGTAGATGAACATCTGGAATGGTAAAAGATGGGTTTTAGGGGCATTGAGATGCGTCGGAAAATCACCTCCTTCTGATCCTTGACGAGATTCTTGACGGCTTCCGGGATCTCATCTGGGCTCTGCGCCATCAGAAGCTCCAGCTTCGTGGACTCATCGGCTTGACGCTCGTCGTTCTCGGTGTCCTTGCTGGTGAAGAAGAGACGTTTGCCGGGCGTTGGCATCGATTTTCGAGACGATTTTCGACGAGGGGTGGTGGATTTTTGACAGGGAATGGTGCCGTTGGCTTCCGCTTCGCATTCTGGAGCTTCTAGGCTCGGCGACGATGCAAACACTGCGGTTTTCTCGGCGGCGACAGTGATGCTTTTCCTCTGCGGTGTGGCCTTCTGTGGCGATGGCAAGAAGGAGCCGTCGACGTCCATCGGCTCTTCGACGACGTCTTCTGGGACTCCTGAGGCTCGTGGAGCTTCTACGACGGACTTCTCATCTTCTTCCTGGAGAAACACTGGCGCCGGGGGAAGCGGCTTCTCACGTGCCACCTTCTTCTTCGGCACATCCGCTGAGTCAACCGGCGAGGCGAAGAGCGCCGCACGTGCCATGAAGTTTTGTGACATTCTGGAAGATATTTTCGATAAAAAAATGTGAGGAAAATGGTGTACAATAGCGAAAAAATGGCGAAAAATAGGCGACATTTTTCAAATCGTCGACTTTCGCGCGCAGAACGCCACGTCCAGTCGCGTTTCGCGCCCATGATGGTTACTGACCCGCTTTGCGTGCCTTGGCGCATTTCTCGTGTGAATTTTTTTTGGCATTTTTTATCGAATTTTCAGGGTTTCAAAGATTTTTAAAGAAAATTTCGGGATTTTTTGTTTTAAATTTTGTTCGAAATTCAATTTTCAACTCGTCTGAGTCGATTTGTTGAATAAAACTTTGCTAGAATGCCGTCCAAGGTCGATTTTTCCTTCCTTCAGCTTTAATATGATTTTTAGCGGTCCAATCTGACTGTTTCTCGCTGCGTTTTTTGACGACAAGAGATTAAAAATTTGTCGAAAATTGAAGTTTATAGGGAGAAATGGCGCGAGAGAAGAAGGCGAGAAAATCGAACGGTTCCGTCGTCACGACACCGGTGGCGGAGAAGTTGTCCACTCCCGAGAAGATTGTGGAAGAGGAGATGGAAGAGGTTCCAGAGAGCAATGGGAAGAAGCACATGAACGGTGTGATGCGCAACGGAAAGCAGCGAATCAGCGAGTCGGAAAAACCACTAGGCGATCGTGAGAAGGAGTCAACAACGTGAGTTGACACTTGAATTATTTGGTTTTTTGCGAATTTTTAACTCTCAAAATGTGAAAATTTCAATTTTCAGACCAACTTCCGAGACGAAAAAGGCGAAGACGGGTGGCGCTGCAGGTGGATCTCAATGCGTTCTGCTCACTCAAGGAATCATGGCGAACGACGCGACGAAAATCGACGCTGTTATCAAAATCATGAACTCGGAGATTATTCATGTACGGATCTCCGTTGATTTTTTGGTGAAAACCTCGAAGTTTTGAATTTCAGGCGACTCTCCGTGATCTGCAACCCATGCAAGTCTTGCCACTGCTGAAAATCATCGAATCTCGTCTGAAGACGAGAAACGCTGTAGAGTGAGTTTTCGAGTAGTTTTTCATGGGTTTTGACCGGAAAATGAGGATTTTGGCTGTGTTTTTGAGTGAACATCTTTTTTTTCCAATTTCTAACCTGAAAACTCGAACTTTTCAGTTTCTAATTACTCGGAGCTCAGATTTTCGCCATTTTCAGCATTCGCCCAACGATCCGATGGGCTCAAGTCGCCTTCTCGCTTCATATGCCATTCCTGTGCTCTCTGCCGAATCTGGAGAAGGAGATCGGCGGTCTGATCGGATGGCTTCGCTCGCGCGTCGGACATCATAAGGAGCTGCTGGCGTTGCACGGAAAAATATCGACGATCGCCGATTTGATCAAGAGACGCACGAATAATGTGGTCATTGTGCAGCAGCCGTTGGTCGTGTTCAATAATGGTAAGGTGGTGGGGGAAAAAACCGTTTCTGGGCCTTTCTGTGCCGATTTTCACTTTTAAACTAGGTTTTTCGAGTGGAAAAATGTGCCAAAATCTAGCATTTTCGACTAGAACGTGCTTGAAATCGAGAGAACGATAAAATGGGGTCAAAAGGATGGACGGTTCTTGACTGGTAGTTTTGAGCTTATCTGAAAATTCTATTTTTCATGACTTTCGTCGGTTTTGGACCTTTTTTGACTTCAAAATGGCCGCAACATTAAAAATACCTTCAAAAATCCTCCAAAAACCCTCGATTTTCAGATCTCGACTCGGATTCGGAAGACTTCGACACCATCGCCTCGGATGACGAGGGTGACAGCAGTGAGGACGACTGGTGGGAGGACAACGAGCTGAAGGACGAGGATGGAGACAATCAGGATGAGGACGATGAGGATGGTGACAACGGGTCGGATGACAGTGAAATGGACGCCGACAGTGGTGACGATAGTGATGATGATGATAATGAGGGTGGAAGCAGTGGAGACGGGTCTGATGTGAGTTTAGAAGAAAATACTGTGTTTTTAGGTGGAGAATAGAGCCAAAAGTCGTAGAAATTGGTCTGGAAATCACGGGTCGAGCAGTTTTGAGCTTCTGAGCTCCAGAAATATGCTAAAATTGATAATTTGAGCTCTGAAGGCCTCTGTACTTCTCCCGGTTTGTCCCAATGGCCGACTTCTGTGTTCTGAAGTTTTCAAGCGAATTTGACGTACTAACGCTTTACTGAAACTTTACTGAAAATGAAAATCAGGCATTGAAACTCAAAAACGAAGCGATAAGCTCCACAAATATTCTGAAACAATAGATTTAGAGTTTCGGAAGCCTTTGTACTGTAGCAGTCTTGCTCCTGAGCACATTTTGTCCGGATGTGCATTTTCGACTTATGACGTATTGGGATTTTCAAATCTCAGCTTATTTCTTCAAAAAATCCATCAAGTCGTTCTAGAATTGAGCCTAAAAACTATAGCGTTCTGTCTCTGTTTGTACGAATGTCCAACTTTCAATTCGTGAATTTTTCGCACCGATTTTACCCTTCAAGTTCTAAGCTAAACAATTATCATTTGAGCTATGAACACCTCTGTCTTGTTCACAGCTTCTCCGGATGTCCAATTTCTGATTCATGGAATTTCTCGAACGTGTTTGAGCCATTTTCGTCTAACAACATCTCGATACGCCTGAAAAATAAGTGAGATTTACAGTTCTGAAGTTATCTGTCTTCTTCCCCGATTTTCCCAGATGTCCAACTCCCACGAAATGGACAGCTAACCGCATCAATAATGAGGTTTGAGGTCCGAATCTCAACCTCAAGAATTGAGCCTGAAAGTGAGCATTTGAGTTCTGAGAATCTCTGTCTTGGTCACACGTTTGTCCGGATGTCCGACTTGAGCGTTTCAAGGTTTCCTAACGAATTTAATCGATTTTCGTCCGAAAATCCATCAATGACTTCGAGAAATGAGCCCAAATGGAGATCTCAGCCTTCCGAGGGTTTCCGGACAACCGTTCGAGTTTCCGTATTCTGCCATTTTTAGATTCTTCGCCGTTCCCCCTGTAATCAATTGAAACGTTCTGTTTTTGCTTTTCGAGTATCTCTTCCTCTTTCTTAGGCCTAAAAATCAGGTTCTCATTATATAATACACCAAGCCAACGTCTCCATTCAGGAACCTCTCTCTATCTATTCCTCTCTCTAATGTCACTTGTGGCAATCATTGAACACATATATTGGGAAGAGAAGGAGGAATAGGAAAGAAAAAAGGAAAACTGAAATTACACCACCTAGAAAACTCAATATGGATCTATATAGATATTTATTCGGTTGAATAAGGGAGAGAGATCAGGACGCGCGATAACGGGAATGAGGGATATTGGGAGGAAATCCTGGCGTTTTTTTTTTGAGGGAAAGGAGACCGAAAGTTGTAGTAAATTCTGCTGAGAAAAAAATGAGGATAGGCTGAAATTTCGCTTCTTGAAACGATAGAAAGGCTGTAGAAGGCCGGAAACTTCCCAGATGGCCTATCTTTCCGAGGACAGTGAAAGTTAGGTCCTCTGGCAAAAGTGCTGCTAGTCAAGCTTTGGATCGCTTCACCGCTAGAAATACTTCCAAAGAAAGGTTTCCGAGTCAAAATTTGCTTAAAAATCGACCGAAAGTTGAATTTGAAGGGGAAATTATGTTTCCGAACGGCTCAGAAATCACCGAAACTTCGAAATGGCCAAATGGCCTAACTTTACCGCAACTGGAAAAGTTAGGCCATCATCAATCCTTTGTCAATCTGAAAGTCTTCTTTAAAGAAAAAAAAACTCCCGATTTTTTCAGGCCAACGACGACAACGAGGACATGGAAGTCGGATAACTGCCCGCCATAGACTCCGCCCATTTTCTCTTCATTTTCCCATTTTCGCCCCGCCCATTGATTTTTCTACATCATCGTTCCTTTTTCCTCTCTGTTTTCCCGTTTTTCGTTTTCACAAGTTTTTACCCCACAATCTCTTGATTCTGAACATTTTTTCTCGGCTCAAAATGTTGCATGCTCCGCTCTACGGCACATTTTTAGTCTAGTTGTGACGGTGGAGCGCGTTTGCAACATTAGGAGCCGTGGAAAAGTGGTTTTATTGTTGTTGTTGCTTTTTTTTTTGAAATTTGTTAAACTTTTTTTTGGCCTGCTCAAAATCCTATGTTATCACTTCTTTGAACCGTTTTTGTCTTTTGTTGAAGTTTCCACTCTTTTTTTTGGGTAAAATTTTTTTTCAAAATTTGAGCCTGAAACTTTTTTTGGTCCACCTTCTTAAAATTCATGTTGAAGATGGAGCAAGAACGAGGAGAGGAGCATCATAAAAACTCGAGAAATTGGGACACTTCATTTTCATTCGTTTTTTCTCTGCGTCTCTCGATTTTTCACACTCTTTTTTCGGAGCCCTTTTCAAGTAATTGAATTGAGAAGAGGAGGGGCCCCTCTTTTGGAAAGTTTTCCCCCCTCTTCATTCATACAAAATTTTGCTGTTGCTTGGGCTCCTTTTTGAAAAAAGGGACCCCTTGGTTTTAGTTTTTTTTGAAAAATGTCCGACAATTTTTAGTTTTTTTTTGGGCAGAAAAACAGAGAGAGAGAGAGAGGGAAATTGTTTACCGAGAAAAAACGTTTTTTTTTTCGTGGAAAAAATTTGAATGTTTTGAAAAGAAAACAGAGGAGGAGGATTCCCTCCTCTATCTATGTTTTTAGTTTTTGGGGAGGGAAATTTTTTTTTTTTTGGAAAATTTTTTGGACAAAAAATCGGCATTTTCTATGAGTTTTTTGTGGAGATTCAAGAAATTCGAGAATTCAGAAATTTCAAATTCTGGAGATTTTGAAGATTTTGGAGAATCTTGGAAACTTGGGAATCCAGAATTCCAAAAGTGGGCAGAATCTTGAGAAGTTCAGATTCTTAGAATTTCGGAAACTCGGAATTTCAGGATTCCGAAAGTGGAGAACTGCATGAATATCTGATCCTAAATATCAGAATCTAGAATTTTCGAAATTTCTGTTCCAGAAGATTCTGGAGAATCTGAAAAACCAAAAAAACAATTACTTCTCAATTCCTCATTTCCTCAATTTTCTAATAGTCGGAATTCCAGATTCCCCAAAAGTTTAGAATTCTCGAGACAAAATTCTGACATTCTCATAACTTCAGAATCTCGAAATTCTAGAATTCTAGAAATCACTGACGTCATCAGAATCAGTGTGTAATTTTCGACGAGCCTCGAAAAAATTGTCGAGTTTTTTTTTTCGAAAATTGTATTGAAACTTGTCCGAAAAGTTTTTGAAAAAGTTACTGCAAAACACACTACGACACTCCGAAATACCGCACTATGCTCAATACAAAGAAAAGTCAAAAACCTTCGAACAAATTTTCGAAAAAGTTTTTTCGAATAACACACACTTATCAGAATCACAGAATTCCGAAATCCGCGAATCTCAAAATTTCGGAATCTCGGAATCCCAGAATTCTTATTCACATCTCAGGATTCGGAGACTCTGAGAACCTTGATTCCGAAATCTCCAGAATCTCCAATGAAGTAATTTTTTTTTGAAAAACTCGTTATCAGTCGCACCATTTCGTGACTTTCTCCAAAAATTTCAATTTCAATTTCAGTGTCTCCAACACTGTGGACGAAATTGATAATTTTCGCATCGGACATTTTTCCTCGAAACGACTCTTCGAGAGCAAACTTTTTCACAGACACAGATAGAAACACTAAACATTTTTTCAACACGAAACCAAATTTCCAAATTTCAGTTGTTTCTCTTATCAGTACAGACGAGAAAAAGAATACGAAAGAAGAGACTAGTGGTTTGCCCCATTTTTCTTTGATTTTTCAGCGAAAATTGTCCGAAAAACTTCTCTAGGAAGAGAGCAAAATTGCTTTTTGGCTAGGGTGTCGGAGACGAACGACCTGAAAATCCAAGATTTAAGTTTGGACAGAAAATGTGCGGAACTTATTATTGAGCACACTACCGTATAGTCTATACGCTCATCTGTGCATGGGCTACAAAAATGAATATCTAGAGTTGCTTGATACGTCCACAAGTTTTCAGAGAAATCGGTCTGTTGAAAACTTATTTGCAAGTCTCCAAAGTTGACCGTTTTGTACTGAATATCAACGAATTCGCATTCTTTTTGGCTAGTACTGTACGTGTCCTCCATTTTCGGATTCCTAGTTCCCAGGATTTTGAAATTCTTATGTTTCTGAAATTTTGAGATTCAGCGATTCTGAAATCAATCACGATTCTGGGATTCTGTGAATCAGAAGATTCTGTAAATCTTAAACTTTCATCATATCAAAAATTCCAAATTCTCCACATTCGGTCAGTTCGGATACTCTCGTCGTTTTTCGTTCGAAAGAACCCCAACTCCCGGTTTATATTCTCCCTCAAAAATAGTGTCCACTTCCCTCAATAACCAATCTGATCCTCTACGGTCTACAAGTATCCTGTATCCACCTAGTACACCCCCTCTCTCTCTCTTCACCCATCCATCACATTAGGTACAATTAAATTCGGAAATATATGAATTTTCGCCTTCTCTCTCTCTCTGTGGAAATGGACGGATTTCCGAATTTCCGATGGGTCGAAAAGCGAATCATCAAAAAAAAGAGAAAGAGGATGACCGCACACCCACGGTCGTCCAATTTCTTTTTCATTTACTTTCACTACTTTCCTGGATTTCTTTTTCTCTCTCTGTGTGATGGTTTGACCTAGGGTATTTTTTCCGCTTTCCAGGTCAATTTGTTTTGTTAGGGATTCTTTTTGTCCATTCTCACAAAAATTTTCGACATCTGGATGGTCAATTTGGGTAATTTTGGGTGACTTGATTGACCTAGAAAAGGCTGGGAAGTACGAGGTTTTTGGACATGAGAAAAGCAGGGATGTTCGGAATGGCCTTTTCGGAATTCCTAAATATTCCGATTTAAAAATTTCGGAATTTCGGAATTTTCCGAATCTAGAATTTTCGGAATTTTCGGAATTTTCGGAATTCCGAATTCCGTTCCGAACATCCCTGTGAGAAAAGTGACCTAGGGAAATCTGTTATGCAAATTCTAGGCCATCAAAAACTGCCGAAAAACTGATCTTGAGGCCATCAAAAATCTGAAGACAGTAGACCTCATCGAGAAGGAGACTGTCATTTTGAAATCGCGGAGTTTGGTTTTCCAGGCCATCATTTTGCTTCATTCAAAGTTGAATGCCAATTTCAGTATTCAATGGCCTAGAATTTTCATTTCTAGATTTCTATAGGTCTTCCGAAATCATCTTCCGAAACCATCTGTGATCCTTCAAAAGTTGTTGTGTCAAGACGGCAATGTCTAAATTTAAAATCAAGGTCACTTTTTTTTATGATGACTAATATTGAAACATTTAGTCTGAAGCTTCCATAAGTTCTCGTTGAATTTTCGCAATAATCATGACGTCATTGTTTCCTACACTCCGATTGTTCAAATCCTGTCTGCGTTCGTGGCCTTGCCCTCGTAGGGCCTTGAGTCTCGTGTATGTATATGCTTTACCTGTTTTTTCGAGGAGAAACGAGACATTTTTTTTCGAGATGGAATGGGGAGGAGTTTTTGGCAATTTTGGCACGAGATTCTGAATTTTTTCTGATGGCCTAGATTTTCTTTAAATTCGGATTTCTAGGTCATCTTTGTTTGTGAAGATGAAAAGTCTGAAAAGTCGAAAAGCCTGCCATTGGCAATTAGGGGTTTTGATTAGTTCTCTTGCCTTCAGATTCTTATCCGTACTGTCATTTTGCAAACTTTGGATTTCTGGGTCATCATTCTGTTCCAATTATTCTCCTCTTGAAGGGTTCTGAAGGACTCAGAGATCAAAGAAGGTTCTGAAATTTCGAGATTCTGAAGGAGACTGGAATTTCGTTTTCGTTCATTCATCTATGGCCTAGATTTTCCAGTTTAGATTTCGGGGCCATCATCATTGTACCACTCAAAATCTGCTCTTTTGGGTTTTGATGGCCTAGAAGTTTTAAGTCTGGTTTTTTCTAGGCCATTTTCGTGAGTTCTCGCAATACCGGAAATCATATTTTTCACCAGTAGTCTAACTTTGATTTTCATTTTTCATGGGGGTCTAAGTTTCTCCAGAGTTTTCTAGGCCACCAAAAGTTTCAGGGGTTTCAGCTTCAGTTTATTTCTGAATTTTGAAATTTTGAGGTTCTGAGATACGGAAAAACTCTGAGATTCTAAGAGTCTGAGATTTTTAGATTCTGAAGGATTCTGAGATTCTAAGATTCCGAGATTTGGAGCCTCTGCGATTCTCAAGAATCGTCAGATTCTGAAGTTTTGAGAGTCTGAGATTATGAGATTCTGAGTTTCTGAAGGATTCTGAGATTCCATCTTCAAATATTCATCTGTGGCCTAGACTTCCCAGTTTGGATTTCTAGGCCATCACCATTCTACCACTCAACATCTGTTCAATTTTTTGTCCCCTCTTCGTTCAGAAAATCTGATTCTAAAATCCTCAAAACTTTTCCACACCCTCCCTCCTTTTGCGCGATTTTCAAATTCCATCCCAGCCGCCCGTCATCTGTTTTCCATTTTCTCCCTGCCCAAAAAGCTTTCTCCCATTTTCCGAAAATCAAATCGTTTTACCATAATTTGGCTTTTCGTTCCGATTCTTCCTTTCTTTCTGTGTGTGATTTTCGTCGTCAAAAAGAAGGGAAGATTCGAAAAACTTTCCTCATCCATTTCCATCTCAAAAACCACAAAACCGGTCAGTAATCCATCTCCTCTCTCCCTCCCCCCATCGTCTTCTTTTCCAAAATCCACAGTGAGAGAAATCTCAGGCTCCGCCCACTTTTTGTCTCCCATTTTTTCGGCTGACGGCTTGCAGAGGGGAGGAAGCTTGAGGCTTGTAATATATCGGATTGCATGCAATTTTTTTTTTGATTTCCGTTTTGGAATAATTTTTCTGGGAATTTTTATTTTGGATTTCTGGTTTCCTTTTGGTGCTTTGTTTGTAACCCGAGATTTCTCAATTTTTTAATTTCGCGAGACTCGAGGGAATTCGAGAAAATACGATTTTCGAATTTTGATTATTTGGAATTTAAGATCACCCCCGACTCTGAGAATCTGATGGTCTAACTTTTCGACTCTGGATTCCGACTCAGGCCCATCAACATTTTTGAGTGTTGAAAATCTAAAATTTTGAGAAACTGTAAATCTCGAAAATGATAGTGTCCCTTTAGCTCGTGTTGCTGTCTCTCATTCTTTACCCATAGCCTAGGTTTCGCAGAGTTGAGATTTCTAGGCCATATTTACTTGAATCAGTCTCGTCATCGAATCCGGTTTTCGATATCATGGAATTCCCAGGTTCAGTTTTTCCAGAATATTTTGGGATTTCTGAATTTTGGAGAGCTGCACAATACTACATATACTGTTTCCCAATATTTGATTCTTTCCATGACTTAGGTCTCTAAATTTTTCTAGCTGCACCATCATTAGACAATGTACTAGCCCTTCATTTGCACAATACCGTCCGGAAAGATTCAATTTGACCATTTCCAGTGCCAACGGTCAACTTTGAGCAACTGAAAAAGTATGTTCCAATCACTCGGTATCTATAAAACTTGGTGAATGTATTGACCAACTCTAGATCTTCATTTTTGTATTTGACTACTTTTTACGAAAATCACAATTAAGTCAGTTATGTTGCGTTAAAGATCATTGGTCCAAAAAAGTTCGAAATTCGCACTGAAATGTACCGAGTTTTGATGTCGACTGAGTTTACGCCACGTAACTCACTTTACAGCAATTTTCAAATAAAATTGTCAACTACAAAAATAAGGATCTAGAGTTCCTTGATACACTCATCAGTTTTCATAGAAATCGCGTGATTGGAACATACATTTTCAACTGCTCAAAATTGTCATTTTGCACTGAATGTGTTCAAATTGTAAATTTCGTTGGGCGGTACTGTGTTTCGTTTCCATATTCTATGTTTTTAAAGTTCTGAATTTCAAAATCCTTCAAACTGTCGGAATCTTCGAAATCGAAAGTCTGAAAATCTAAAATTTCATGTTTTGACCTTTTTTCTCATAGTCAATCTCGACACCTTCTCCGAAATTCCACACTGAAATTTAGAAAGGGAAAATTCGAATTTCAAAGCTCTAAATTTCAGAATATTATTTCCTTGTCACTTCTGATTATGGACACTGAAAAATTTTCTCTGTTTTTTTTTGGTTCATAATTATGTCTAGCTTTAGCTGTAAAAAAGGAGACGGTTTCCATGATTAATGCGAAAACCTTTTCACTTTTTTATTCCTCTTCTGTAGTCTGACATAATGAAAGTTCAGAAGGGAAAGATTCGAAAAGTTTTGAACATTTAAAATCTCATTAATTTCCATCAAAATTTTGAAATCCGAGAACCGAGGGGTATATAATGTTTGGGGGGAAAAGTGCATACTATTCAGATTTGAAGTCTATAGTTTCTGCTGGATTCTTTAGGATTCTGGAGAATTCTGAGACTCTGAAATTCTGAAACTTTATATTTCTCAGATTTTAAAATTCTCAGATTCTCAGACCCTGAGATTTTCCGAATCCTTTGCCTCACATCACCGTCAAATCTTGTTTTCCATTTATGCTAATTTCCCCCAAAATTTACCCACCACTTCCATATCCGATGTATTTTCCGACCACCTCCACCACCACTACCAAATCCTTGGCGAATCTCCAGAATTTTGATGTGTGAAAATTTCCAAGTCTTCCTGTCCTCCTCTCACCCTTTTCTCCTGAAAAGCCTCTCCTAAATCTTTCCATTTTTCGTTTTGCCCCCGCCGAAAATTGTCGAATTCGTAAATTCCTGAATTCCGCCTAAAGGCGAATTCTGCTTTCTCCGCTTTTTTTCTCGCCTTCCTTCAAAAGCAATGCAATTCAAAACTCACAATTCGAAAATCTCCTTTTTTTGGGAGTGGATTTTTTTAATAGGAATTTTTTGTCTTGAAGGATTTTAAGGTTTTTGGATATGGAGATTCTGATTCTAAGATTCTCAGATTTTGAGATTTTGAGATTCTGGAGGATTCTGAGATTCTGAGATTCTGAGATTCTGAGATTCTGAGATTCTGAGATTCTGAGATTCTGAGATTCTGAGATTCTGAGATTTTGAGATTCTGGAGGATTCTGGATGATTCTGAAATTCTGAGATCAGGAATATCCCGAGATTTTCAGATTCTGTGAATCTGAAGGATTCCGAAAAATCAAAAAAAAAAATTTTTTTTCAAAAATTTCGAAATCCCTCCAATTTTTCAACACCGCTCATCCATCATTTCCCCGAATCCAAAATCCCAAAAAAGTACAAAAATCTTCGTTTCCGATTCTTCCCTTTTTTTTTCCTGTCAAAACACGTACAGTTCATAATAGACGCAAACAAAAAGCGACTCTCTCTCTATTTTCGGAGAGAACCAAAAAATTGGGTCAGTTTTCGATTTCATGTCTGTTTCCATTCGATTCTCACACCCCTTTCTGATTTTCCGTGAAATTTTTTTTCTGGTTTTTCGGATGATGCTGTATTTTTGTGGGTGTGTGTTGAAAATTTCTCAGCGGGTACTGTAGATTTTGTGGTTTTGTAGTTGTCGAGATTTCTAACGTCCGCTGGGTTTGAGAAATTGAGGTTTTGAATTCAGAAAGTTCAGAATCTCAGAATCTCAGAACCCTTGGAATCTGAAAATCTCAGAATTTCAATATTTTGAATTCTAATTCTACCATGTCTTCGGCTTCTAACGATTCCAAATTTTTCGAACTAACATTTTTTTTTTTTTGAATTTTTTTTTTCGCCTCTTTTCAAAATTCTCGTTTTCAGTTCCGACCTCTCTCTTAACCATTCCTGAGTTTCTTCTAGCTCCTCCTAATTCTTATGCGAAAATGATGACAACAACTACTACAGTAATCCCGGACACGATCATGAGGACAGGTCTGGCTCCGGCTCCGAACATTCCGAATCCCAGAAACGCCGGGCGAAAAAAGAGCAACCCGGTGAGTTTTATTTTGTGCATTTGGTCAAAGGGTCTCGATGTTTTGTCACTTTAAAGGTACAGTATTCTTAACTAAGACCTTCAGGTCTGGGAATTCTTCACGGACCTCCGCACACACGGTCTGGCAGGTGTGAGGTGTCGATTTTGCCATTGGGTGACCAACGATAGGAGCCCCACCACTATGAAGTTCCATTTGAAGAGGAAACATGATACAGGTAAGAGATTTGAATTTCGCGTGTCGAGAGCTTCAAAATGAGTATGATTATGGGTAGGTTTAATGTTCGTGGCAGAACTTGAAAGTTGAGCAAAAGTGGGCGTGGTCAGACTCATTTTGAAGGTAATAGAGAGCTGAAACTCAATTTTTGAGTTTTGTGATGGACCTGTTCGAATTTGAAAATCTGAAAACAAACAAAATTTTTTTCTGTAACTTTCAAGTTTGGCCAAATTGTAGCGTGTTTGAGCTCGTTTTGAAGCTCTCCTTGAGCCTATTCCGGATTTTAAAGCTATTGCTTTTTTTCAATTTTTCAAAATTAACCCAATTATGGCTTGTTTGAGCTCATTTTAAGTCAAAATTTACCACCAAAAATCGAATTTCAAATAAAAAAAATTTTTTCTTGATTTTTTGTAAAAATTTCGAATTTTTCAAAGTTGGTCACTTTATGCCGTGTTTGGACTCATTTTGGAGCTCTCGATAAGCTGATTTTGAATTTGCAAACTTTTTGAAGATTACTGTAACCATTTCCATTTTCAGGGCCCGGAGGACTGTGGGCCATTTGTGAGGAGAAGATAAACTCGCAAGCACCGGCCAACTATGCACCAAGGGTCAAGAAGCAGGTTGGTTTTTGGTTTTGAAATTTCAGAATCTAAAATTTTTTTTCTCTAAATCCAACACCAGTTCAGTTTACACATTTTCTAAGCGATTTCCCAAAAAAAAAGAAAAACCAAAACTGGATTTTTCCCTTTTTAGGATGCATACAATTTGTGTGTGTACAATAAAAGCTACTTTTCTATCGTCTCCTTTAAATAAAAATGTTTGAAAATGTGAAATCTCTTTCTCTGTGTCTCTCCATCTCTCACACTATTTCTATCTGCATCGTCCACTTTTTTTTCCGCGGCGCCCTCCCCGCGCGGAAAGCCGAGTAGAAATGTAAAAATTAATGCGAATTTCTCCCTCTCAGTCAAAGTGATTTCTAGGTCACAAGTTGCCCCATACATTCAAACATGTTTTTCGTTTTGGGAGAAATAGTGTGGCTGGGTGAGAGAGACGCAGACACTTTTCTGTACAAAAATGATATATCCGTGATCCACAAATTGTGTGTGTATAGGGTTTTAGGGTAAAAGTTTGTTTTCCACGGAAAATTAGGTGAGGAAACGAAGAGAAGGAAGAAGGGAGAAAGACTGGTTTAGGGAGAACGACCTAGATGGATTTTTTGGAAAATTTGAGGGATGGGGGACATTTGGACAAACAGAGGGACAGATGGAGCAAGGGAAATAAGGATTTTCAGATTTTCAGAATTCTGAAAGTTTTGAGATTTCGAAATTCTGAAATCTTGAAATTTCTAGATTCTGAGACTCTGAGATTTTGAGGTAAAGATTCTAAACACTTCTCCAATTTTCAGCCCGAAGACCTCTTCCTGAAAGCGCTCTCCCAACCATCGGCATTCGGATTCAACCCGTTCGCCACCGCCGAAATCAAAATGTCGGCTCCAGATGACTTTTTGACGGCACTCATCGAGCAGGCAAAGCAGTACTCCAACTCGAGCACATCGCCCTCGGCGAACTCTTTGGTAAGCAGATTTTTTTTTCTAGCAAAACGGCTAATAAGCTGATGCCTCCCTCGAATCTTTAACAGTTGATATTCCTAATTTCAGGAAGGAAACGCGTCGAACGAGAACGAAAGTCTGACCAGTGATTCAGTGTTTCTCAGCAAACTCAACAGCACTTATCATGTGGTGAGTGAAGAAAAAGCAAAAGAGAGAGCAAGACGAGAAAAGAGGGTGTATCTCTAGAACCATTGAAGCTATCAAAAAGTGGTCAACTACAAAAATGTGTGAAATTCAATTTTAAGCAATATTGTAGTTAGCAACTTTTTGATAGCTCCACTAGTTCTTGAGATATACTCATTTTCCTAAAGTGTACCAGAGAGACGCAGAGAAGCGAGAGCGTCTGCGTCTCTCAAGGCGCAGCGGTGACGGAGAGCCGTCTTTCATGCTGTATAACATGAGAACAAGTAGAGATATTGAAAAGTGGCCAACTGCAAAAATGTGTAAACTTTCAAGTTGAACATCTTTGCAGTTGACAACTTTTTGGTAGCTTTACACCTTCTAGAGATAAACCGTTTCCAGAAAGAAGAAGACTCCTCCTCCTCGTCAGTCAGTGGAAGTACACACACTTCCACGTCGTCACAAGATTTCCATCTGAATGATGGATCCAGTATTGCTGCTCTATTGCAAATCGCGACAGATTCGGATTTGGTATTCACTTTCAACGCGCGAAAGTCTGGAGAGTATTGTTTCGAGAATAACGCCAAGAATGTAAGTTGGAGGGGATCGGAGGGATCCTGGAGGATTCTGGAGGATTCTGAAAGATTTTCAAGACTGTTTGAGGGTTCCAAAGAACCTAAAAAAAACATCTGAAGAATTTCAAATTTTTCAGCACAAGATGGTCACCCTAACGGACTGCGGCAATGAGATCCGTGTGACACAACTCGAGAACGAGGAGGAGATTCGTGTGGAAATGTGGCGAAAGTCCGACTGGCAACAGTTCACATGGGCGGTGCGCGGATCGTGTCTGCATTTCTTGAAGAATTGTGGAGAGATTCCGACGACGCGGAAGTTGGAGAAGCTACTGGCAGCTGGGAAGATGGAGGAGGTGGCGGCGGAGATTGAGTGATTGCTCGAAAATCTTGTTGTTTTTAAACTCTGCTCGTCGAGAGCTTCAAAATGAGTATGGTCAAGACTCTACAAATTTTGGAGCCTGTTGCAATTACTGTAATCTCAACTTTGTCAATTTTCATTTTCCCTTTACTTCCAGCCCAAATTGGAGTCTTTCAATATTTCCAGAACTTCCTCATTCTACTTCACTATCCATACGGGTCTATCCATTGTATTTATTTTTCCAATATTTTCAAATTTCCCGCGTCGAAAATCCCCGAACTCGAACTCTTACTCTTTCCCGTGTGCCCCTCTTTTTCAACTCTTTTTTGCTACATTCAAATTGTCAATAAAAGTTTCTGATCACTTTTGAATTCGAATCCTCGCATCGGTAAAGTGGAGATATGTATGTGGAAATTGGCATGTTGCCAGGTGAGTTGTGGGTCAGAAAGAGGCGAGAGAGAAATGAGAGTGTCTGTGTCTATCAGGGAGGCGCCGCTTATGTTTCAAGCGGTGTATCTCTAGAACCAGGCGAGCTATCAAAAAGTGGTCAGCAACCAAAATATGTAAAATTTAATTTTGAGCAAAATTATAGTAGATCAATTTTTGATAGCTTCACTTGTTTTCGAGATATACTCATTTTCCTGAAGTGTACCAGAGAAGCGCAGAGAAGCGGGAGTGTCTGCGTCTCTCAAGGCGCAGCGGTCACGGAGAGCTATCTTTCATGCTGTATAACATAAGAATGACTAAAGACATCAAAAAGTTGTCAGCTACAAAAATGTGTAAATTCTATGCTGAACATTTATTGAACAATCAACATTTCGATATCTCTAACGGCAAAAAAGTTAGACAATTTTTATTCAGGCTACCATCAGGAACGTCGTCGCCGTCGAAGAAAACGTCGGTGTAGGTATCCAAAAGGTACAAAAGGCAAGGTCAGATGGCGGCATGCTCTTCGGAAGTATAGAAGAAATCGGAAGAAACTACGAAAACTGGCGAGGAATCCAAAGTCGAAAAAGTCCAAATCCTCGATGTCGTCTGAGTTGAAGGCGAAGAAAGAGAGAAGAAAGAAGATGAGAAGGCGGAAGAAGTTGAGGAAGAAGAAGGATTCTCGAAGAAGGCATAAGGTGAAGAGGCATCTCTATGGGACGAAGGAACGGAAGGTGCGAGCGAAGGCCAAAAAGACAATGACCAAGGAGCAGATCCTCAGTAGGCTCGCCGAGCTGAGAATGCGACGAATTCAAATTCTTCAAAAGTACTACCGGAATCGTGCCCTCGTCTGCTCCCCGAAGCGCAGAGCTATTCGGAAGCTCAAAAAGTGTTGGCGTCGTGCGCGCCATCAACGCAAAAAGTACCGCAGATATCGACGTCATCTGGAAGTAATGGCCGCCAAGAAGAATCTCAAGAGATGGCGATATTGTCATCGCCCGCCAAAAGATCACTCGCAGAGACCCAGATGTATCGATACGCCCAAAAAGGAGCCAGCCAAGCCATCAAGACGAGTTGAGTACATTGACAGATATCCGATGAAGGTGTTGGTGAATCAGCTGGAGACGAAGAATGAGGAGGTTCATTGCAATGAGAAGGGCAAGATTGTGATGGATAATTTGATGTGAGTGGGGTTTCAGGGGATATCTTGGAAGTGAGATGAGCTGGAGAAAAGATGTCAACTGCAAAAATGATCAGCATAAAATTTTACAAATTTTTGTAGCTGAGCACGTTTCAATAGCTCTAACGGTTCGGGAGATATGATCCCTCGAAGATCGCAAAGAGGAAGTGGACGCAGATAGCGAGAGAACTCGTTTCTCTGCATTCTCTCTCTCTCTCTCTCTCTATCTCCCACACACTATTTATTTGCAGCGTTCGTGTGCAGGCAAAAGTGATCGGCGATTTTGGCCGCGAGCAGACCAAAATCCACTACGTTGGCAACGACGATTGGGCGTTGGCGGATTTGCGATGGCAGACGCAGATAGTTCACGATAAGACTGGATCGGTGAGTTTTATTGAATAGTTAATGACTAGGAAAATGTTGAGAATGAAATTTTACACATGTTTGTAGTTGGATGATTTTGGATATCTGAACTAGTTAATGAGTTATGCAGCTTTAAAGATCGCAGTTCCTTGCTGCGGGTGCGGCCTTTGAGAGAGACGCAGACACTCTCGTTTCTCTGCGTCTGTGGCACTTTTCAGAAAAAACGTTCATGTCTCAAAAACCAGCATAGCTATCAAAAAGTTGCCAATTGCAATATTGCTCAGCATAAAATGTTTAATACTTTTTGTAGTTGACAACTTTTTAGTAGCTTTCTTGGTTCTCGAGATACACTCGTTCAAAGTATAGCGAGCAGAAACGAACTAGACGAACGCTTTCGCTGCCTCTTATTCTAAACTCAAGACTTTCAGAGAGAAGGAAGAGTCCTTGCCAAACTTGCCATGCTGGGATCTCCAAACGCGGTCCGAGTGTTGTACTATGGCCAGTTTCAGAACCTTCAGTGCTTGGTCACTTCTCAGGTTTGCCGAATTTCTCTTGATGCATGAAACGTCAAAAGAACAATTTTCAGCTCAGAAAGGCCACTCTTGGCGATCAGCTCAAAGATCAAAAGTGGGATATGGCGTCGTGTGTGCACCTCATCCAGCAGACGTTCTATTGTGTGCGGGATTTGCACAGGGTAAGCTTTGAGAGCTTGTATCTCAAGAACCAAAAGAGCTACTAGAAAGTTGTCAACTACAATAATGTATAGAATTTTATGTTGAGCAATATAGTAGTTGACAATTTTTTGATAGCTCTACTGGTTCATGAGATATAGTCCATTTGCTAAGCGACATTAGAGAGACGCAGACAGCCAGACACCCTGGCTTCTCTGCGTCTCTCCCCTGCTCATCATGAACCAGTTTCTTTAGGTCGGCTACTCTCACCTCGCCATCAGCCCCGACAACTTTTCATTCCTGATGAAAAACCAGGGAATCGTCGTCTTCAACAACTTCCAATTCGCTCGTACCCGTGAGAGTCTTCGAGACAAAACGCGCTCCACTGTCGAAGATTATCCGAGAACTCCGCGAACTCCGCGACGTCTTCCGAAACTTCATCTGTTGCCGTACATGTCGAGAAGACAACACTTTCGAATGGTCAAGGGCACCGCCGATGACTATGAGTCGTGGTTCTATGTGTGTGCGCGCATTATGAACAACGAGGTGAGCTCTTCAGTAAGATGTATCTCAAGAACGAAGGGAGATATTGAAAAGTGCTCAGTTACAAAAATGTGTAAAATTTTATGCTGAGCAATTTTACTGGTGAAAATTTTTTGATATCTTTTACCGTTCTTGAGTTAGGGACGCAGAGAAACAAAAGTTATCTCTCGCATTCCGAACCTTATGTTTAAGACCTTGTATCTCAAGAACCAATAGAGTTTTCGTAAAGTTATAAATTACAAAGATATGTTAAATTTTATGCTGAGCAATTTTACAGTTGACAATTTTTTGATATCTTTCCCCGTTCTTGAGTTAGAGACGCAGAGAAACTACAGTCTGATTTCTAGTCACTCCACGTTTTCAATGGCCCGTATCTCAAGAACCAATGGGTCTATCAAAAAGTTCCAAACTACAAAAATAACAAACATGCTTATCACCACATTTTAAAGTTAGCAACTTTTCAAACTCACATTTCAGATGGTGAAGGAGTGGGAGAAGGAGACAACGCTGAAAACCTGGGATCATATGAAGATGGCACAAGCCAAGTATGAGTTTGTGAAGAAATACAAGAACCCGGACAAGTTGGCTGATAAGAAGGTGAGGTCTAATAGAGTTTTTCTCTCACCACTCCTTTTGTTTCAGATGAAACACATCCTGGCCTACTGTCTCTCCGCAAACGACCTGAATACCAAAAAAGTCGCCTTTTTCATTGAGAGAGTCATTCAACACTGGGTGGATAAGTTGGCGAAAGGGAAGAAGAAGACGGAAGACTGGCCGTGGTTGAATAAGAAGCATAAGGAGACGAAGAGGGCGTACGATGTGCAGGAGAAGTTTTTGAAGGGCAGCAAGAAGTGGTTCAAGTCGAAGAAGGGACGGGTTTGCAAGTATTGAGAATATTGTACTGGAGATTCACTCGCATTTATGGAATTTTCATTGTGATTTGGGAAAGAATAAAGTTTTGTGTTTATTGAATGTTGTATAGGAAGACTGTAGTTTTTTGTTAAAATCCAGTATAAGGTTCCGAATTGAGGTTGAGCCGAAGATTTCATGGGTTTTCTACTGTTATCGGATTCCGGTTTTGTTGGGCCCAGCTAGATAGCAAGACAGTAAAACGAAATACTTGGTTGTTAGCATCTAACAGAAACTCTTTTTTTTTGTTGAATGAAAACTTTTTATTGGATTGGAAAAACACAGAATGGAATGATTTCGTCACATTCTCTCGAGCTTGTTAGTAATGACGACTGAAACGAATGTTATTTGAGATAGCTCAAAATCTATACTTTCTTACCAATAAAATTCCGAAATTTTACTTTTTTTCTCTTGGTACTCCTCTTGATATCCGGTAAACGCGTTACCACCATTATTATACTGAATCCCGTATGGGTATTTCGTAGCATACCAAGACTTGTCTTCGCAAACGATTCCATAGAAGGCGAACAATTCTATTGGGTCCTTTGGGGCTGGGGGCCACGAGTCGTATGTGTTAATAAGCTTAAAAATAAACTGTTTTCAGTTGTTCAGCCTTATATTCAATTACAAAGTAATCTGTCGACGAGTCGCCTGGACGTGGAATAGTGGTTTCATTCCAATATGCTATAATTTGAGTGAAACCGTCGCATGTGGCATTCGCAGAACATGCAGAGTGTTGAGTTAAGAACATATCCGGATCAATATCTTCAAACACTGAAAAAATGACAGGAATTTGAAATACTTCGATTTGGTGTGCCATACTTTCACGGAGCGACATGAAATCCGGACATTCGCAGCCGTCGTTGCAAGCTCCCGCAACATTGCCAACGAGGAAGAAAGCAAATACCACAGTCAGAAGAAAATTCATTCCGAATGTATCGATGTTCAACGCATCGAGGCTCCCCTTTTATTCAGCCCTGAAGCAATGTGGAAATGATAATCTTTGTTAATTTATTGACTTGGTTAACTGATTTATTTTGCAATACTGTTCAACAGTTCATTGAACACTGAAAATCAATACAGAAAACTTTGATCTATTGAAATTGAATCGATTGGAAAATAGCGAATGATGTTGTGACAAAAGAGTTGCACCCGCAAAACCTCAGTCCACAAATACCAGCATCACATCTGAAGTGACACCACACATTAAAATCATCTTTACACTAATAAAACTTGAAAACATCCGTATGTTCGTCTTGATGTGCCATCTTTCAACTCAGATGCAACTGAACCGATTGTGATTAAGCTTGCAAAAATTCTGCTCCGCGAAGATTTCATGAATTTTCTTCTGTTACCGGATTTCGATTTCATTGGGCTCATCTAGACAGGAAGACCGTAAAACGAAATACCTGGTTGTTAGCATCAAACAGGAAATATTTCTTTTGAATGAAAACGTTTTATTGGATTGGAAAAACACAGCATGGAATGATTTCTTCACAGTCTCTTGAGCTTATGAGTAGGGATGGCTGAAACGAATGTTATTTGAGGTAGCTCAAAATGTACATTTTCTCACCAAACAAATGAGCGATTAAACATAGTCTTTTTCCCTTGGTACTCCTCTTGATATCCGGTAGACGTGACATTTCTACTACCAGTACCACTAATGTAATACCCAATCCCATATGGGTACTTTGTAATATACCAATTCTTGTTTTCGCAAACGATTCCAAAGAATGCGAATAATTCTCTTGGGACCTTTGGGGCTGGAGGAGACGAGTCGAACGTTCTAGTCCACTTAAAATAAATTGTTTTCAATTGTCAGCCGAGAATCCAATTACAAAGTAACCCCTCGCATGCGCGTCGCCTGGAATTGGAATAGTGGTATCATTCCACTTGAGTATAAATCTACTATAGCCAACGCATGTGGCATTTGCAGAACACCCGGCGTGTTGAGTGAAGAACATATCGTGATCATCGGGATATTCTAAAAATTACAGGTTTTTAAAAACTTGTTTTCAGTGAGCCATACTCTCCCGAAGCGACATAAAGTTCGGACATTCGCAGGGCTCGCCCTGGATTTTCAAACAACCAGAAACACCCCCGACAAGGAAGACAGCGAATACCACAGTCAGAAGAAATTTCATGTTAAATGTATCGATGTTCAACGCACCGAGACTCCCCTTTTATTCAGCCCTGAAGCAATGTGGAAATGATAATCTTTGTTAATTTATTGACTTGGTTAACTGATATATTTTGCAATACTGTTCAACAGTTCATTGAACACTGAACACCAACACATTGATCTTTTGAAATGGAATCCGTTGGAAAAAATATGTTGTGACAGTAGAGTTGCTACTGCACAACCTCAGTCCACATCTAGAAGGACGCCACACAGCACGATCTTTGTGACTTTTCAACTTCTCTCATACAATGTTACTCTCCGTGACAATTCTTAACGGTGACATTTTGACAACGACACTGACCTCTGATACATACTGTGTCAACTCACTATAATAAGGAAGGGGAATCGTCAAGATCGACAGAAGTATTATGGAAGCGGAGTCACGATACCGCGACGAAAAACCGAAAAAAGTCCCGAAGATCTCCGAAGTCTCCTGCAGTATTGACACTCCCCCAGGACCAACATCAGCCACTCCACCGTCAGAGCTTGGTCAAAGTGTACCGGAGCCGAACGAAAGACTTGCTAACAACATCAGCCATCCGTTATTGCTGCTGAAGAAAATCGAAATAATCTTATCTTTGAGTTGTTCAGACTAAGTGTATTCTCTCTCTCCTTCAATACAGCTTTGAGATAATTTCCTAGCATTAAGTGGTTGTGAAGGTGCTCTATGTTGAGATCCAGAAAAAGGTCCGAGTTGAGCTTAAAAATGAGCCTACGCTCACTCTGAGCCTGTGGCAAGCCTGACTCATAAGGCTCGATTTCAATTTCACTGCTGTGAAATACAGGTGTAACATTTGAAAACCGTTATCAACTCAAATGTAGGCGGAGTTTATTGACGGGAACCCAAATTTTGCGTATCTTTTCCCTGTAGATGAACTATCTGACTATCAGTTATGAGAAAAGTTGTCAGCATGAAAACATTAAGAAAAGGTAAAGTTGGTTAACGAAACCACAATTTTTCAGACATCGAAACATTGAGAGCCATTTTCAAATCTTCAAAAATCATCAATGTTGACCATTTCGAACTGAAGATCACAAAGCGCTGTTTGTTTTTTTGGGGAGTAAATCGAGTCGTTAAATTAGCTTCTGTTTACGAGTATATTCTAAGAAAAGTTCTGCTCTTTCCGGATTCCGGTTTCATTGGGCTCAGCTAGATAGCAAAACAGTGAAACCCAATACTTGGTTGTTAGCATCAAGAATGACACCTCTCTTTTGAATGAAAACTTTTTATTGGATTGGAAAACACAGCGTGGAATGATTTGTCTCATTCTCTCGAGCTTGTCAGTAGGAACGGCTGAAACAAATTTTGCTTGATAGCATAAAACAAAGACATTCTTACCAAGCAAACAAGCCAATTTTACTTTTCTTCCCTTGGTACTCCTTTTTAAATCCGGTAAACACGTGATCACCATTATAATAGGAAATCCCAAATGGGTACTTTGTAGCATACCAAGACTTGTTTTCGCAAACGATTCCAAAGAAATCGAAAAATTCTATTGGGTCCTTTGGGGCTGGGGGCCGCGAGTCGAACGAAGAAATATACTTAAAATGAATTGTTTCCAAATTGTCCAGCCTAATATTCAATTACAAAGTTGGCATAGGCTGTCAAATTCGCGTCGCCTGGAATAGGAATAGTGGTTGCATTCCAATAGATTATAACTTGAGAAAACCCAACGCATGTAGCGTTGGCTGAACATTCGGCGTGTTGAGTGTAGAACATATTCGCATCATCTTCAACCACTGAAAAAAAGCAGGAGTTCGAATTACTTCGATTCAGTGAGTCATACTTCTACGGAGCGACATGAAATCAGGGCATTCGCAGGGCTCGCCCTGGATCTTCAAACAACCGGAAACACCCCCGACAAGGATGAAAGCGAATACCACAGGAAGAAGAAATTTCATGTCGAATGTATCGATGTCCAACGCATCGAGGCTTCCCTTTTATTCAGCCCTGAAGCAATGTGGAAATGATAATCTTTGTTAATATTGACATGGTTAACTGATCTATTTTGCAATACTGTTCAACAGTTCATTGAACACTGAACACCAACACTATGATCATTTGAACTGGAATCAATTGGAAAAAAAGATGTTGTGACAGTAGAGTTGCTACTGTACAACCTCAGTTCACATCTAGAAGGACGTCACACGGCACAATCGCAGTGACTGTTCAACTTTTCTCATACAATGTCATTCTCTGTGACAATTTTTCACGACGACCCTTGACAACGACATCGATCTCTGATGCATACTGTGTCAACTCACTATAATAAGGAAGGGGAATCGTCAAGATCGACAGAAGTATTATGGAAGCAAAGCCACGGTACCTCGACGAAACATTCGAACAGTCCCAAAGATCCAAAGGACCAACATCAGCTACTCTACCGTCAGTGCTTGGCCAAATGTACCGGAGCCGACCGAAGGGTTCACTAACAACATCAGCAATCCGATGTTGTTTCTGAAGAGTCATAATCGAAGTGATCTTATCTTTAAGTTGTTCAGACTAAGTGTATGCCCTCTCTCCTTGCATACAGCTTTGAAATGATTTTCCTAGCATTACGGGTTTGTAAAGGTGCCTTATGGAGAACTGTATTTATTTTTGTTGAGATCCAGATTAAGGTCCGAGTTGAGCTTTAAGATGAGCCTACGCTCACTCTGAGCCTGTGGCAAGCCCTTTCCCTATAGGTAAACTATCTGAATTTCAGTTTCAAGAAAAATTGTCTGGATGAAGGCATTAAGATCTACACTTGGTTAACGAACGCACAACTTTTAAAAGAAGATAGCAAAAACTGTAAAACGAAATACTTGTATGTTAGCTAATTAATATAATTAAAAATTAGATATTTCTTTTGAATGAAAACTTTTTATTGGATTGAAAAAACACAGCATGGAATGATTTCTTCACATTCTTTCGAGCTTGTTAGTAGGGTTTACTGAAAAGAATGTTATTTGAGATGGCTCGAAACCCCTACTTTCTCACCATGAAAAAAAATCAATTTCAGTTTTTTTTCCTTGATACTCGTCTTGATATCCGGTATACGCATAATTACGCGACCCAAAATACTGAATCCCGTGTGGGTATTTCGTAGCATACCAAGTCTTGTTCTCGCAAACGATTCCGAAGTAGGAGAACATTTCGATTGGGTCAGTTGGTGTTGGAGGAGGCGAGTCGTACGTGTTAATCCACTTAAAAAAATTGTTTTCAATTGTTCAGCCTAAAATTGAATTACAAAGTCGCCCGCCAACAAGTTGTCGGGTGGAGGTGGAATAGTGGTTTCACTCCACGAGGCATGGAGTGTAGTATAACCAACGCAGGTAGCGTTGGCAGCGCATCCGGCGTGTTGAGTGAAGAACACATTCGAATCACCCGAAGCATCTGAAAAAATGTCAGGAATTCGAATTCTTGTTTGATTTCGTGAACCATACCGAGCGAAATGAAATCCGGACATTCGCAATCATTGCAAGCTCCCGCAACATTGCCAACGAGGAATAAGGCGAATACCACAGTCAGAAGAAATTTCATTCCGAATGTATCGATGTTCAACGCATCAAGGCTCCCCTTTTATTCAGTCCTGAATCAATGTGGAAATGATAATTTTTGTTAATTTATTGACTTGGTTAACTGATTTATTTTGCATTATTGTTCAACAGTTCATTGAACACTGAACACCAATACAGAACACAATGATCTTTTGAACTGGAATCCGTTGGAAGAAAAGAAAATGACATTGGAGTATTGGATAATTTTTAAAATAGTTGGCTCTTTCCGGTTATAGTGGTCTCTTGACCATTTCACTGGTCCAATCATGGGACCAGTGGTCCCAAAATAAAAATAACTTTCAAGCATAGTGTAGACTTTGAGCGAGTTCTTGGCATTAGGCGGTTGTAAAGGTGCTCGATGAAGAACTGTATTCCTAACTACAGGTAAAGTCTGTAAATGATCCCATTCTCAGTGACTTCGCTGCTTTTCAGTTTTCAAAGTGTGTCAGGGTTGCAAAATGGGCGGAGCTTGCACCTAACGGCAGATATGGATGGAGCTTCAGAACAAAAAAATAGTTTATTATTAATTAAAGTTACAAAAGCACTATGTACACACAAAGTAAAGTAAAAAACCACTACTATCCGTTCTTCAAAAAGTTATTCAAGAATCCCTGAGCCACTTCTCCGCTGATCAAGTTGTTCAATTGTCCCAGCACGGCGGCCGGCGATTGATCCATCATCCCCGACACCTCTTCACACCGCTTCATCGCCCTCTGCAGCTGAGTTCCAATCTCCAAACTCGCGATGACGTCACACGTGGCGACGGCTTCTCGCAACGCGTCACACTGCTGTCGCTCGGCACCTCGTCGGCACGTCTCCTGTGACGCCTTCAGAAGATCGATCTCACCGGTCATGATGGCTCGCCGCAACTCTTCGCCCCACGCGTCGAACGTCTTCTCGTCGGCGACGTCTTGACACTTACCGTACGCGATTTGCATGAATTCGGAAATGAAGGGCAGGCAGCCTTTGCCACGTGGCAGCCCGAAGTTACTGTCGGCGTTGGGGACGAGGTCTTGGATTCCAATTTGGGGAAGAGGTTCGACTTTTCCGCCGTTTGATTGAGGGGCGGTGCCGGTGCCGACTTGAAGGAAGCGGCGAGCGATTTGCATGAAGGGCGAGCCATCGAAGGAGTTGGTCTGGAACAGTGATTTTTAACGGACCATATCTCAAGAACCATCATAGTTATCAAAAAGTGGTCAACTGCAAAAATAATCAGCATGAATTTCTACATATTTTTGTACTTGACCACTTTTTTGTACTTGACCACGATAACTCTACTAGTTCGTGAGATAATTTCCCTTTCCTTGAACCCTCTTGAGAGACGCAGAGAGGCGAGAAAGTCTGCGTCACACTGCTATATTTAGGAGACTATATTACAGGAACCATCAGAGCTATCAAAAAGTTGTCAACTACAGAAATGTAGGAAATTTTGTGGTAATCATTTTTATCACAAAACATTTTTTGACAGATCAATAGAGAAACTAGTATTCTCTCGTTACCTGCGTCTCTTCAAGTCAGAGCACCATTGCCAGCATGTTTGAAGCTTTATAACTTGAGAACAACGCAAGCTACCAAAAAGTGCTCAACTACGAAAATATGTAACATTTTATGCTGATCATTTTTGTAGTTGACTATTTTTTGATATCTGCTATGGTTCTTGAGATATACGTATTTTTCTCAAACTTTTTGAAAATGCCCAGAGAATCGAGAGTGTTTGCAGCTTCGCAACTTGAAAACGAGTTGAACAATCACAAAGTTGTCAACTACAAAAGTGTATAAAATTTTATGCCAATCATTTTTGTAGTTGACAAAATTTTGATAGCTTTGCGTATTCTCAAGATATAGCTAATAGACTAAAGTCTACCGGTGAAACTCTGGTTGCTCTGTGTGTGTCTCTCTCTTTAGATAACCGTGTAGCAGTTTCTTTAGATCTGCTACTCTCATTTGGTCAAATTTTAACCTCAAAGCAAAAAATATCTTACCGGTGGTGGTGGTCTCGCCAAGGTCGGTGCGCCAGCCGCCGAGGCCGCCGAGCTCGCCGCCGGAGCAGCAACCTCAATCGGAGCAGCCCCCTGTATCTCGGCTACCGTACTCTCCACAGCGATATCCCCCACTGGCTCGGCGTATCGTATCTCTCGAATCTTCTCGCCCATCGCCACGTTCTTCTTGAACTCTCGAACCCCCAACACATCTCGACCGCCGCCGCCAGTATCGAAAGTGTTGTCGCGGTTGCTGGAGGAGGAGGAGTCTTGGGACTGCGAGATTCCGAAGATGGGTGGAAGAGTTGGAGTCGGTGGTGTTGGCGGTGGAGATGGGGTTCCGAAGGTGATGGGTGGAAGGGTCGGGAAGGTTGACGGGGGCGGTGCCGGTGTAGGATTGCCCATTTTGTCGAGTGCGTCGAGGAACGCGTTGCGGCCTTGGAACGCGAGATTTTGAATGGCTGAAAAACATCAATTGATGGTCATCGAGAGTCCGGACATTGGAGTAACATTTAAACCTAGTGGTACATCTGACACACATAGACAGAGAAAAATGCTAATCTCGCCCTATCCAAGACCAGTTCTAATTCTCACCTCCGCCAATCATCTGCGACGGCCTTTGTTCGGGTGTCGGTGGCTTCGGTGCGGCTATCGTCCTCCTACAAGTCGAGGAAAAGTTTTCGTACTTTGGAAGATGTTTCATTGTTGTTTCATCTTGACCACAGACAGGTTTATGGGATTAGGTCTCAAGGAGAAACACCGAGATCTACTAGCGAATGGCGAAAAGTGTGTCCCTTTTAGGTTTTTCCACAGTTTTCGAAAATTTCTTATTAGCTGGTTAAATTCGTTTATGTTCGAATAACTTATCGCTCGATAACTTTCAAAAACGGTAATAAACGTTGGGGCGCGGTCGCACATCTTCAAATTTGCTCAATAAAAGGTTGTCGTCGAATTTGACCTCATATCTAGCCATTCATTAGAGATGAAAAAATAGTCAACTGCAGAAATATGCAAAATTTTATGCTGATAATTTTTACAGTTGAGCACTTTTTCATAGCTCTAGTTCTTTTTGAGATACAAGCTCTAGAAGTCAGGAGAGACGCAGACAACGAGAGTGTCTGCGTTTCTACTTTGAAGGGCCATATCTTGCGAACCATCACATATACAAAAAAGCGGTCAACTGCATAAATGATCAGCACAAAATTTTGAACAAGTTGTTAGTTGGGAGTAAGTTCTGAAAATTGGTCCCTGGTTTTTTATGGATCTTGAAAGAACAGGTTGGCTCATAACTTGACTGCAAACGCCGAAATGAAAATTTTGAATTTTCAAAAGCGCGTAACTGCAGAATCAATGAAGTTATTAAAAGTGCTCAACGACAAAAATTATGACCACAAAGTTTCACATGTTTTTGCTGTTGACTACTTTTTGATAGCTCCATTGGTTCTCGAGATACAGATCGTTAAAGATCAAGGATAGTCTAAGAGACGCAGACAAACAGACACTCTCGTTTCTCTGCGTCCCTTCTGTAAAAATCTGCAAAATTTTATGCTGATCGTTTCGTTTTCACAATTTGATAATTTTGCTGGTAAAATTTTCATGAGTAGAGACGCAGAGAAACGAGAGAGAGAGAGAATGCTTCTTCTGCAACTTTCTTCTGCAACATTGAAGAGACAACCAGTACTTTCAACATACATAAAAGACCAGGGACCGATTTTCAGAATTTTTTACTAATTGAAAAAATGTCTGAAATTTAACGCTGATCATTTTTGCAGTTGACCACTTTTCTGTATATGCGATGGTTTGCGAGATATGACCTTTCAAAGTAGAAACGCAGACATTCTTGTTGTCAGCGCCGCTCACGACTTCCAGAGCTTGTATCTCAAAAACCACTGAAGCTATCAAAAAGTGCTTAACTGCAAAACTTATCAGCATAAAATTCTACACAAGTTTATAGTTGATCATTTTTTTGTAACTCTAACACCTACAAAGATATGAAGCTCGGAAAACTCACTGCACATCGCGCTCGTTCTCCTTCATATTATTCGACGCCATCGAGCTCAACTCGGTCGCCAGCTCAGCCATACTCCTCATGTTCTCAGGTCTCAGTAAGGAAAGGAATGGCTGAATGTCCATATTCTATAAACTGAAATTGAAAATGAACATCCGGCAATTGCAGAATCTGGAAACCAACCTGACCATGAACCCAGCCGACGATGGGTAAAAGTAAAAGTATCATTTTCGTTTTCAACCTATCTCTCTCTCGAAATAAAAGTGAATAAGTGCTGATGGAAATAGAGAAGGAGGAGGTGAGAAAGCGAGTGGGGCGGTTGGTGGCCGGATGCAGTTCCTTTTCTCCCCCCCTGGTTATGGTTGGCGTGACACACACACACACGGGCAGAAATCCTCTCTCTGGGCAACGAGGCATGTCTACAGATTCAAGTTTTGGCCTAGAGGCTACAGAGGGGGATCGAGGAGACGCAGAGAAGCTAGATGGAGAAGCCTCAGGCTTTTCGAATGTGTTTGGTGGGGAGGGCTTGATGTGAGTCATTTGGAACGTTCTTTTATCATGAGATGATGATGATGTGATTGCGTTTTGTGGCGGCGGCCGAGTGATGTAATCAGTAATTAGTGACGGAGAAGCTTTAGGTAATAAGCGGGTTGGCAGAACTGGTCTTGTTGGGAAGGTCATGGAAATCCGGATTGACAGATATCGGGACAGACGGAAGCGAGGTAAGGGCTGTTCGGATTTCTGTTGGTCCGGATGGCCATGACTTCATTTTGGATTTTAAAAAAAGATTTCTGTTGTTCTGGATTTCCGACGCCATTTACCAGGAAACCCGTTTTACACGCACTCTGAGAATTTTCTCTAAATTTGCTCATTCTAGAAGTTTCTAGAAGTTTACGCAGGTTGCCACCTAGCGCATTCGAAAGCCCTGATTCTCTTCTATAAATGAGCAAATTTAGAGAAAATTCTCAGAGTTCGTCTCAAACGGGTTTCCTGGTTAGATGAAGTTCAGATGGACATCTGGATACACAGAAATCGAAACAGACAAGGCCGAAAGATCTAGATGGGCTGCTTGGAAATTCGGACCAAAAAGTCGGAATCTGAGGTCTGTGCGACATGCGGATTGGTAGACATCCAGTGACGTGCAGTGAGAGTTATATATGTATGTAACTTGAAAAATTCGAGTGCAAAATCGTCAAACATGATTAACTTTGAGCGAATGAAAGGGCTCCTTCCTATTACTCGATTTTTCTGATTATCGGTGGTTGTATCGAGCAACGTTAGACCATCATTTTTGTAGTTGACAACTTTTTCTGAAAATTTTGTGGAATGAGTTACGTTGCGTAAGTAACTCGACTTCAAACTTCATTTCAGTCCAACTTATCAAAAATTTTCGGACCTATAACTAACCCGACTGTGATTTTTGAGAAAAGCTGTCAACTCCAGAAAAGAACTTGATACGCCCACAAATTTTCAGAAAAATTGGATGAATGGAAAATACTTTTTCCACTGCTCGAATTCGCCCGATTTGGTAATCAGAATCTTGAGAATTTCGGATCCTTCGAGTATCGAAACTCCCTGAATTTCAGAAACCTTAAAGTCTAGAACTCCATGAATCTTCCGCTCTCCAGAATCATGAAAATCTTGAATTTTTCAAAAATTTCTGATTGTGAAGGTTCTGGAGAATTTGGAAAATCAGAAATCCTATCTCCCACATTTTCTGAATTCTCCAAAAACTTCGATTTCGAACCTTTAAAAAATATCTAAATGTATGAAAATTCGGAAGTTTCTCGAGATGAATCGTCTCGACGGGAATTGAGGTTTTCAGAATTTCGCAAGACTCGTCTTTTTTTTTGTTTGGAAACGTATGATTTGTTTATTAAGGTTCGAGTGCGTTATTCAAAGGATACCAATAGAGATACAGGAAAAGCGTATAGATTAGGAAGTGAGATTGTTATGATGAGGGTGTACCATAAAAGTGCGAAAGGAAGTTACTAGTGAACACATTCATTAAATCTGAACTTGGCATTCAAGACGATCAGTCGCCAGGAATCCTCGCTCAGAGCTTGGCGATATGGGGCCGACACTCCTCCGATGACGGCATCATATCGACGGCGATGAGAATCCAGTAATTTTGAACCGAACATCAAGAATCTGCCAATTTGTCGGGTGGATTTGATGACGGGACCGTGTGTGGCGAAGACGTGACCGGCGAGTCTGACGAGATGGTCTCCGCGGACTCCGTTCTCGTCGGAGATGGATTTGGGCAAGGAGAGCACCTCGAAGCAATGGTTTTCACGGATGATCCACTTGCAGTATTGATTCATCAATTTCAGTGGGGACTGAAAGGAAAATTTTTCGGGTCTTGCGAAAAGGGAATATCTTACTCACCGGTTCGAGCAATTCCCTCTGGCAGACAACAGAGAAGAATCCATCGGAGACGCTTTCCAATGGTCGGAATCTGACACCCACGTCATCGTTCAACACCTCTCTGAAAGCAACAGCGGCGACCAGCGAGCACGATCGCCAGTAGGCGTCGATCACCGGATTCAGATGCTCCCGAGTGTAGAAGGCGATCTTTTCGATGACGGCGTGGTCACTGAGCGGCTGATTGATACTGCTGAAGTAGACTCCGCCCGCCGACGGCTTGACTTCGCAGAGAATGGCGTCGTCGTCGTAGAGTTCTGTAAAGTTGCGAAGAGTTTTGGCTTGAGAACCGGCAGAAAACATTAAATTTAGTTTTCAGGCGAAATGTATTTACGTTTCTAGAACTTGAAAGCGTGATTGTTTTGGTCAAAAGACGATTTTTCAGCCCAAAAAAACAACAACAGAAAATTGGGAAGACACTGACTAGAGAAGCAGAGAAGCGCGGAGCCATTACGATTAAGCAGCACTGGCTTCGGTCCCTCGGCCGTCTTAACTGTGATCTCGATTTTGTCTTCATTTTTCTCGTCGCCGTACACCTCGTGACGAATGTGATCGAAGAATTCGGAGGAGAGCACCGGGGGAGCGACAGCTGCAAAAATGTGAGGACTTTTTGAGCCAAAGTTTGAAAATGTTTTTAAACCTTGAAAACCCAGTTTTGAGAATTTTCTTTTGTTTTTTTTTGCGATTTTTTATGATTTTTTTCCGGGAAAATTTCGTTCTTCTTGCTCGGAATTCGAGTATTGAGACTAGAACGATTTCGCTTTATCAAATTTGCATTTCTTCCTCACTTTGTAAAGCAGCCGTCGCTGCCATCGCCGACGTCGACGCTTTTCGCAGTGCGATGAGACTTTTGACGGGAATTCTCATCTTTTGAGCACCTAAAATTAATCATTTATCAGTGCACTGCAGTGAAAAACCTGAAAATTCAAAAAAAAAACGAGGAAAAAGTAAACAGGGCGTTATTTCGGAGTGTCGTAGCGTGCGGCGGCTTGCGAAACTCCGCGCCGCGCCGTTGCAAGTGGGCGGAGCTTGAACGATTTTGCTCGAATTTTGATATTTTTATGGGTTTTTTTATGAACAGAAGTCATCATAATAACGGAAAAATGATAATTAACAATCCAAAATCTAACTAGTCTATAGAAAAACAGGAGAAAAAATAACAAAACAAATTTATGAATTTTTACTAAACTTGTGCATGGCATTCTTGGCAATGAGGCTCCACGAGTACGAAGACGTCGGTTGGCCATGGGGAATCGAGACTCCGCCCACAACGATATCAGATGAGTTTTTAGGAGACGTCGAGCGAAGAATCAAGAATCTGGCAATTTGACGGGTGGATCTGATGACGGGGCCTTGTGTGGCAAAGACATGGCCGGCAATTCTGACGAGGTGGTCTCCACGGATTCCGGTCTCTTCGGAGATGGATTTGGGTAGGGAGAGCACTTCAAGCGGCTTTTCCTCTCTGATAAAGGTCTTTCCGAATCGATTGATTGTGTTTAGTTCGTCCTGGAAATTTGAGATTTAAAAAAAATTGAATTCCCCGCCGAAATCCACTTACCGGTGTGAACAAATTCCCATCGAGACCCTTCACCACCACCGAGAAGAATCCGTCGGAAACGCTCTCCGACGGTCGGAATCCGAAATCCACGTCATCAACGTCCAACGCCTCCTTGAGAATCGCGGCGGTGACCAGCGAGCACGATCTCCAGTAGGCGTCGTTCACCAGATTCAGATGCTCGCGAGTGTCGAAGCCGATCTTTCGGATTACTGATTGATCGGTGAGCGGCTGATTGATGCTGCTGAAGTAGGCTCCGCCCACCGACGGCATCACTTCGCAGAGGACGGCGTCGTCGGCGAACTGTTTGGAGATGTCTGGAAAAACGGGGTTTTTGGCTTTAAAAATCAAGATTTTGCGTCATTTTTCAGCTTGAAAGCCCTATTTTGAGCTTGGCTAGGTTTGAAATAACGATTTTCAAAATTCGGCCACGATTGATGTTTTTCAGTTTCCAAACCACGATTCCTATTCTGAAAATCGGGATTTTCTGCATTTTTTTGACTGGAAAACAACGTTTTTAACGATTTTTCGGCTCAAAAACCGCCAAGTTGCATTTTTTTCAAGACTTACGATTGAAGCAGTGAAACGCGGTGGAGACGTTGCGATTCACCAGCACTGGCTTCGGCTCGTCGGCCGTCTTCACTGTCACCACGATTTTGTCGACTCTTTTCGCGTCGCCGTACACCTCGTGACGAATGTGATCGAAGAATTCGGAGGTGAGCGCCGGGGGAGGGATGGCTGAAAATTTTTTGGTATTTTCGGGGTAAAATTGAATTTTTTGGCTTGAAAATCGCATTAATCTTGGGGAAATTAGCGAAAAATCATTTTTAAAAGCAAGTTTTGAACCGAAAATCGTGATTTTACAGCTTGGGCAAACTTTCAATTTTTTTTTGAATTTTCCACTGTTTTTAGAGATTTTCTGGGTGAAAATTAGGATTTTTCAGCTCAAAATTTGATTTTTGACTTTAGAACATTTCCGTTTCATCCTATTCTTTTTTTTCTTGATTTCCATTTTTTCAAACAATTTTCCCTCACTTTCCACAGCCGCCACCGCCGACGTCGACGCTTTCCGCAGTGCGATGAGACTTCTGACGGGAATCTTCATCTTTTGAACAGTCGAATTGACCTAAAAATGGGTCAATTGTCGCCGAAACCAATTCCGAAAATGCCGAAAAAGAGTTGAAAAAGTAAACGGGACCGTTATTTCGGAGCGTCGTAGCGTGCGGCGCTTTGCAAAACTCCGTGCCGCACGCTTGCAAAAGTGGGCGGAGCGACGATTGCCAACGCGTTGAGGCGTTGGATACCGTTTTCTACAGGAGCTCTCGACTCTTTTTTGATCCATTTTTGTCAGAAATTCAAATTTTTCTCAAATTTTCCGTAAATCCAGTTGAAAACCATAATGTTGAGCAATTTAGGGTATAAACCAACGATGATTATCGCGCGGAAAAAGCTCCAAATTCAGAGGCTATGGAGGCAAAGGTAGTTTCAAAAATAAGATGAAAACTATTAAAAAATCTCGAAAGTTTTCAGAGGATGCCGAGTGACGACATACATCTGTCTGGGAGTGCTGGTGTTGTTTGGATTCGTCTATAATAATCAAGGAAAGGTGAGGATTTTGAGGAGAAAAAAAGAAAAAAATTTTGGCGAAAATTCAAATTTCGCGATGAAAAGTACATAAAAAGCGGCCAAAAGCAGAAAATGAGTGTTTTCAATGAACCTCAGCTCAAAAATCCATGCGAATCTCAAAAAACGAATTTTCAAAACGTTCAGGTGTTCGGTCAATTTCACTATTTCCCTTCTACGAAATGCTTAAAAATGGAAATTTCTTTGCGCTGGCAGTCTAAATCTGCCGTTTTCAAGCTCAAAATCCACCCGAAAATCATCGATTCCCTTTCCAGACCTTCTCCTCTCTCGACTCCAACAGTGCCGCTCTGAAATTCGACGATCTCGACGAGCTGACCAACAAAGAGCTCCCCGGCGGTCCCGACCCGAACACCATCTTCCGCGACGGCGAACTCGGAAACTACGAGCCAAAGACTCCCGAGGTGCCGTCCAACCAGCCAGGAGAACACGGACGCCCCGTTCCAGTGACCGATGAGGAGGGAATGGCGGCTGGAAGAGCGGCGGAGAAGGAGTTCGGCTTCAACACGTACGTCTCCGATATGATCTCGATGAATCGAACGATTCCGGACATTCGACCGAAGGAGTGCAAGCATTGGGACTATCCGGAGAAGCTGCCCACGGTTTCCGTGGTCATCGTGTTTCACAACGAGGGATGGACGCCGTTGCTGAGAACCGTGCACTCGGTGCTGTTGAGATCGCCGCCAGAGTTGATTGAACAGATTGTGATGGTGGATGATGACTCGGATAAGGGTAAGGAAGGCTGTGAATTTGATTACAACAAGTGGAAGATTCTGAAAGTGATATCTTTTTCCAGTCCATCTCAAGGAGAAACTCGACAAGTACGTCACGCGCTTCAACGGAAAAGTCATTGTGGTGCGCACGGAGCAACGCGAGGGTCTCATCAACGCGCGTTCCATCGGAGCCAAACACTCGACCGGAGAAGTCGTGCTCTTCCTCGACGCTCACTGTGAAGTCAACACCAACTGGCTTCCGCCACTCCTCGCCCCAATCAAACGGAATCGAAAGGTGATGACCGTGCCAGTCATCGACGGCATCGACTCGAACTCGTGGGAGTATCGCAGTGTGTACGGCAGTCCCAACGCTCATCACTCGGGAATCTTCGAGTGGGGACTGCTCTACAAGGAGACGCAGATCACGGAGCGAGAGTCGGCGCATCGCAAGCACAATAGTCAGCCGTTCAGATCCCCGACGCACGCTGGAGGCCTCTTCGCCATCAATCGCCTGTGGTTCAAGGAGCTCGGCTACTATGACGAGGGACTGCAAATCTGGGGCGGCGAGCAGTACGAGTTGAGCTTCAAGATTTGGCAGTGTGGAGGAGGCATCGTTTTCGTGCCATGCTCTCATGTGGGCCACGTTTATCGTAGCCACATGCCGTATGGATTCGGAAAGTTCTCCGGAAAGCCTGTGATTTCTATTGTGAGTCTTTTTTGTTGGGAGAGTGGGAGGGTGGGATTTTGAGGGAAGAAGGGGCGGAGCTCAGAATATGAACCCCTAAATCGTACAACTTCCAGAACATGATGCGAGTGGTGAAGACGTGGATGGACGACTACTCCAAGTACTATCTCACCCGTGAACCTCAGGCCGCGCATGTGAACCCGGGAGACATCTCGGCTCAGCTGGCGCTTCGCGACAAGCTCCAATGCAAATCGTTCAAGTGGTACATAGAGAACGTGGCCTACGACGTGCTCCAATCCTATCCACTCCTCCCGCCGAACGATGTGTGGGGAGAGGCGAGAAATCCGGCGACCGGAAAGTGTCTGGATCGAATGGGTGGCATCCCGGGACCCCTCGGAGCGTCGGGATGTCATGGCTACGGAGGCAATCAACTGATTCGGTTGAATGTACAAGGGCAGATGGCGCAGGGAGAGTGGTGCTTGACGGCGAACGGAATCCGCATTCAGGCCAATCATTGTGTGAAGGGAACGGTCAATGGGAACTGGGTTTATGATAGGGTAAGGAATCGCCAAAAATTTGAAAACTTCGTTCGAAAATGCTGAGAAGCAAGCCAAAATGTTCAGAAATCCATCTGAGATGTAGACAGAATCTGGAAAATTTCGAAAATCGACTGAGAATCCCGAGAAAATGAAGATAGAATCTCTGAGTTTTTGATCAACTTGAAGAATTTCCAGGCTCAATTTGCGGGGTTCTTGCCGATTTTCTCGAATCTCACAAGGGAAAACTTTAAGTTATCCGGCTGACTCGGTTAAGTGAACCAGTGTAGCTCATAGAAGGATATTGGGGCTATCCATACAAGTTTTCAAAACCTGCTTACGAGACCTCTGANCTCAAATACAGCTATTTTCAGATCTGGTACCCTCATGGCATGGCTCTCGGCGCCGCCTTCGAAATCGGATCTCGTCCGGATACTGTAGTTGGTCGAAGCGTATTCCCATTCAATATCGAGGATCACTTCACCTATTTCGACGTGTTCCTCGAGTCGTGGTATAGAAGAGGATGTTCGAAGGAGGAGAACTATTAGTTTTCGCTTTGGTTTTTTGGATTGTGATTACTGGTGTTAACGGGTTTCTATAAGACTCTTTTTTTTTACTTTCTGTATAGTTTCTGATTTATGAAAAGAATGTAAATGTGGACTTGCCAACATGAATAAAAATCTTAGCGAATGAATACGAACGACGAAAAGAGCGTCACCAATTAAACAGCACGTATCTCCAGAACCACAAGAGCTATCAAAAATTGGCTGACGACAAAAATATTCAGCATAAAATTTTACATATTTTTCTAGTTGATCACTTTTCGATGTCTGTAACCGGTAACGAGATACATGATCCCTCGAGGAAGAGACATTGGAGGGCAGATTTCGGGTCTTTCACATAAACAGCTAAATCTCAAGAATCAATAGAGTTATCGAAAAACGTTCAACTGCAAAAATGATCAGCATAAAATTTTACGCATTTTTGTGGTTGACCATTTTTTGATACCATAAACCACTATCAAGATATGGTCAATTAAAGGCGATGGATAATCTGAGAGTTGCAGACGAGCAGACACTATAATTTCTCTGCGTCTTTTCTTTGGAGAGCCGAAACTCTTACTAGGACAGCAGATGCAATTTAGCACTTTGATTGAGCTCATTAAAAACCCTACAAGGAAAAAGTGGCACTTTTGAAAACACTTTCCCGTGAAACTTTTTTCCAAAATGTCAAAATTGTAAAACTGCCTCCGTGGATATTCTCAAATCATTCCTCTATTGAAAACGCACACAAATTTGCTTCGAAAAAACTCTCGTTGTCTACTAGAAACCTTCACAGCGAGAAAGAGAGAAAGAGAGAAATGAGTGTCAGACGGTCCAGACCAAGATCGACGATTGTGCCGGGACGTGTGAGTAACCTGGGCTTTGAAATCCTTCGAATCACAAATTTTCAGATCCTGATCCCTCGAATGGTCTACGCGGAGGCCGGCATCCGCAACAACGACAGTTACCTCGACGAGCCGACCGTCAGATCGCAAAGATCCACTAGATCCACGACGTCTATCGTGGGCTCCAGAAGATCCGTCGGATCCAACGGATCCATGAGAAGAAGTCGTGGTCGAGAGGAGATGGAGGATCGTCCGATCTTCGATGACGATTTCGATGCTCCGGAGGATCCAGTGGCGGTTGCCGAGGTCAACATCGTTGTCAAGGTGGAACAAGAGGTTGAAGACGTTCCAGTTTCTAAAGGTAGATGCGTCCATAGATCAAGATCCAGATGTCTTCCTTTCCAGAAGTCTCCTTTGCCATCAACAACCGCCCGAAACGAAATCGCCGTCCGCCGTGCCGCTACTGGCTTCTGGAGAGACCAAAGTACAATTTCGATAAGGAGTTCATAGGAATGGAGAAGCCAGTGGTCGAAGAGCGCTCTTTGAGATCCACTAAAACTAGGAAAAGAGCCGCCAAGAGAAGCGCACCGGAGAAGAAGATCGAGAAGAAGAGTGTCAAGAGCAAAAAGAGCACCAAGAAGGCCAAAAAGTGAACTCGTAACAGACAATAAAGATGGAATTTGAAATTGGAACCATTTTTCTAGTTCAAAATTGTTGTAGCCTCCTTAAACTGTCATTCAGAAAAATTGAGCATATCTCAAGAACCAAAAAAGCTATCAAAAAGTTGTCAACTGCAAAAATGATCAGCATAAAATTTTACGCATTTTCTTAGTGTACAATTTTTTTGTACCTCAGACCACTACTGAGATACAGGCTGTTAAAAACCATGGATAGCCTAGAGAGACGCAGACACTCTCGTTTCTCTGCGTTTCTCTAATGGGTTTGAGTCAAGAATCATTGAAGTTATCAAAAAGTGCTCGGCAAAATTATCTGAATAAAATCTTACACAGTTAACGAATTTTTGATACCTCTAATGGTTGATGAGATATTTACAACCTTTCAAGGAAGAGACACAGACAATTGAACACTCTCGTCTCACTGCGTATCTTCAGAAAATGAGCTATATCTCTAGAACCAAAAGAGATCTCAAAAAGTTGTCAACTACAAAAATGATCAGCATTAAATTTCACACATTTTCGCAGTTGACCATTTTTACATATCTCTAACTGTTGTCTAGTTACAGCTTGTCAAAGAGCATGAAGATGCAGAGTGCTCCTACCTACAACAATTTCCGCACCCATCACAAAATACGATTCTATGATCTCTCTTCTGACCTCGATATTTTATGACTCCCCAGACATTTCTCATGACTCATCCCGACCGATTTACCATAATCAAACATTGAGAAATTCCAATAAAAAAAATTCCTCCTCGGAAACTTTTTTTCACTATTTGTACAATCACAATCAATTGATTTCACCTCCCCAAAAGCCTTGTGCATATAAAAGGACTCTAAAGTTTCGAAATTTTTTGGATTTCCCGCTCTTTTAACTCGCGAAAATGGCCGCCTATTACAGTCCCTATAATAATAGTGGTGTAACCGTCGCACAACCCTATCCACAGCAGCCGCCACCGGTGATCGTGTGAGTTTTTGGATTTTTGAAATTGGTAATAAGGCAAGTGCGCTCTACTGATAATTTTTCAAAAACTCAATATTTTGTCTATAGAGCGCAAATGCATTCTGGGGCAAAACTGGTAGATCGAAAATCTCATTTTGAAAGTTTGGCTTGTTTTTCGATCTACCAGCACTAAAAAAGCGGGCGAGAAATTTCGCCCACAAGATTCTCAATAGAGCACATTTTATATCACTTGAATTCGAATGTTTCGTCAAAATTCAAAATTCTCAATGGAGCACATTTCTACCATTCTCAAATTCCAATTCAAATGTTTTTTTTCGAATTCTCAATAGAGCGCATTTCCAGCGTCCAACCTCAAGTCGACGACTGCCATCACCATCACCACGAGCCCTCATGCTGCGAAAGCTGTCTAGCCTGCTGTCTATGCTGTGCTTGTTTCTCTTGGTTGTGCTCCTGTTGTGAGCATTGTTGTCACCATGATTAGATATTCCAAATTTTCGAAAATTGAAAAATAAAATTTTGACCCCCTAAACTTTTCTCGATTTCCCAATTGCTACTACTCGAAAAACTATACATCGAGTCTATAGGATGGGAATAGAAGGGATGAATTGTGAATTGGCCAAATATTTGTATTTGCCCACCTCACTGTCCATCCATTCTTCCTTTTCTATAGAAAAAAGAACAAAGAGCGTACAACAACAAAAAAAAACTAAGGGATACCAGAGAACAGCAACATTTCCAGTCAGTTTTCAAGTTTTTGGGGTCAAAAAATCTGCAAAAAACACCAACAAAAAAGCAATACTTTTCTTTGGCTCAATCAGACGATAAAATGCATCAGTTCGAATGGGGTTCGAAAACAAGTGGGTGAAAAAAGGCAGGGAAAGAAAGCCACCAAAAACAACAGAACCCATAATAATAAGGAAGAATCAATCAATAATTACTCCATATAAAATCACTATAAATTAATTACATAATCAACCATAAGCTATCACATTATTGGGACGGGGGTAAAGGGCACAAAAAATTGGGTAAAAAATAGCGGGAAAAAGGGAAAACAAAAGCTCCATGCAGATTTCAAGTTTTTTGTGGAAAAAAATCTTTGGGATTTTATCATAAAAAAATTTTTGGAGTTGTCAAGACCCGGATTTGTACACTTATTATGGAGGGCTGAGAAAAAAAGGTCAGTGGTGGCCTAGGATCCGAAAACTCGGCCATCTCTTTCCAGCTGGTTCTGATTGCTCGACAAGAGATCATGTTCCTTTAAAAGTACGATATGATGGTGACCGAGTTATCGGATCCTAGGCCACCACTAAACACTCTCTCTCTCAAACCGCTATAATACGATGAAAAATGAGAGAGGGGAAGAGGGATTTAGCTCGCTTGATAGTACTCCTTCCACACGAACTTCTGTCGTTCGTTATCTTCAGTACACGTCTGTAGTGTGACGTCGGATCCGGATTCCGATATGGTGATGCACATTCTCTTCGTGTTGTGCTGGATTTGTTGGGTGTTCTGGAAAAAGGTCTCCATAGAGTGTGACTATCGAAAAAAAAGAGCTGACAAGGGAAAACTTTAAGTTATCCGGCTGACTCGGTTAAGTGAACCAGTGTAGCTCATAGAAGGATATTGGGGCTATCCATACAAGTTTTCAAAACCTGCTTACGAGACCTCTGAGTAGCTGAAATTTCGGTCTGAAAATACCCCATTTTTAACACTGTTTTGCCTTGTTTTTCGTGAGGTGGCCTCACGTTTTTCCCTCGTTTATATCCGCCCTCCGTTTCACCATCGAAATGTGTTCGAATGGCGCAGTGGCTGTGGGCGCGGGTGGTAGTCTGGTGGTGGTATGCCCGACTCCCTTACCAGCATGCCATCTTCAGGGTACCTCTGAGAATTTTCTCTAAATTTGCTCAAATATAGAAGCGAATGTGGGCTTTCAGGTGTACTAGGTGGCTATCTGCGCAAACTTCTAGAACTCGAGATATTTAGCTCCAAAGTTTGGTGCATTTTTCACCATATCCGCCCTTCAAACAGCTTCCCCCTTTTCCCTCTCTTTTGTACGCCTCACGTGAAGTGAAGAAAACATGGGAAAGTGGCCGAGTGGATAGCAGGGATGGGTACAAAGAGTGTGGTGTTGGTTCGACTCTCGCCGAAGTTGATTTTCTTTTTTTCAAGACTTTCTGAAAATTTTTCCAAGTTTTTTTCAAGTTTTTGAAATTTGCAGTATTCAAAACAATCATAATTTGCTGCCAGAAAACGCTGCTCGAGAATTTTTGTTGTCAAACTCCGTCGGTGCTGCTCACTTCGACTTCGATGTTTTTTTTTCAGCAAATTATGATTGTTTTGAATACTGCAAATTTCAAAAACTTGAAAAAAACTTGGAAAAATTTTCAGAAAGTCTTGAAAAAAAGAAAAAAAGAAAATCAACTTCGGCGAGAGTCGAACCAGCACCACACTCTTTGTACCCATCCCTGCTATCCACTCGGCCACTTTCCCATGTTTTCTTCACTTCACGTGAGGCGTACAAAAGAGAGGGAAAAGGGGGAAGCTGT
>LR544499.1:0-73061 GCA_900536305.3 Caenorhabditis sp. 40 LS-2015
AGCGGATGAAGAACAGAAGAAGACTGACGAACTACCAACACATATCAGTCATTGGACCGATGGATGGAGACAACTGCTCGAAAGATGAACTCAGAAGACTTCAGAAGGAAGAAAACACAAGAGAAGGATACAGAACTGCATGCAGAGAAGATAACGACAACTCAAATGGACAATTATTTACTTCATGTATTTTATTTGTTTAGTAGTTATGTTTCTTATATTGTAATACTTCAAGTGTTCCCTAGTTTAAGTTTTATAATCGCGAGGACGCTCATGCTTTTGTGTTAAAAGGGAGGATGTCATAGGCTAGGGGGAACACTTTCCGCAAGGAGGGCGTTCCCACATCTCTGTGCCCTCTTCCCTCTTGTCTCTTGAGCGTTCCGCGGACTGATTCATTAAGAGAGTATGCGCTAGGACCCGGACAGATAGCTGTTCGCGGTTTCTCTCTATTTTAGTCTTTCTCTTTTAGTCTTTCATTTAACCTTTTCTTTTATGTTTAGTTGGACCTTTAGTTTAACTCCCTTGTATTATCCCCCCCCCCTAGCTCTAGTTACCTATGGAACCACTATTTAACCTTTCTCTTAAGAGCTGACTAATAAACCGTTATAACATCAGTACAACCGTGTTCTATGAGTGTTGGGATATAAGTAAGTGGAGGATAAGCGTCCCTCTCCATCAGGGGACTTGGCTTATCAAACTATGTATTAAACCTTCTTGAACGAGCTGAAGAATCATTTTTGGTGCTTCTAACACCAAGTTAATATGTAGTTCTCTGAAATAATCAAAGAATTTCACAATCACCGAGAGTCATTAAAAAAGGCCCCTTCTTCCTCTCTATGGCGGCGAGCTATTAACACATATGAAACGAAAAGATAAGCGCTGTTTGCCGAACACTTCCGGCGCGGTGAGTAGTAAAATGTGAGTTGGGATACATTATAGTTTCAATTTCCAGTCTAAAGAATGCCGTAATGGTACTCAGTGCCCCCCGCTGTTATGAATTCTAATATCGATAATAACAGTTTATTTTAAAGAAGGTAAGAAAACACATAGACCAACGAGAGATTCATAAATAAGTTTGAGGTGGAATAAGAATATGGATAGAGGTAGAAAAATATGATGAGCAATTATAATTTCAGAATACTGACTGGCTTCCCAGTCATCGTGATCACCAGTTTTTGACTAGCGCTAGTCCTGGTTTACGTCTGGCATGTTGTTCTCGGGAACGTCTTCAGCAGAAGGGATGAATATGGAGCTTGGCTGAAACTTTGCTCAGTTAAAGACATCTGCAGGCATCCGAACTAATGATAACCTCAACAACTTCCTCGTCGACGTCCAACAGCTTCTGATCCTCCAGATTCTCCTCCTCATCCAGAATCGTGTTGTTGACCAGGAAAAGATGAAAGGCTGGATGTGTGGCGTAGATGGAGTGGGACCAGAGCTCGTAGAATGTGTGTTTTCTCTGCAGTCTATAATCGATCCTTTTGAAGTCACCTGACATCGGATGCTCTCCTCTTTCTGGCTCCGCCCTTCTTCCCGTGACGAACAGAGCCAATATTCTCGACATGGTCAGAATTTCGAAAAAGCTGCATCTAGCCCTGGAGCGGTCGCTCTCTTCCTCCTGCTCTTCTCTCAATGCTACCGGGAAAATCGTCTTGAATCTCTCATCAACCAACGGCTCCAATCTCGCCGCAATCAGATCATTCGGATGATACGTATTCAGCACTCTCTTCAACATCACAATTCTTCTAAAGATCTCTATCGCCGATTGACCTCTCATCGACAGAAAGTGTCGAAGAGGAGACCCGATCGTGAAGAGTTTGGAGACGTTGAAGCCCAGTTCATTGTCTGCTCCATCCAGGATCCCGAAGTGATTGGTGAGGATGTCGTAGCAGATGACAGAGCGAGTGACCGAGGAGCGAGATGGGACCGGTGAAGTTGGGGTTGTTTTCGCGGAACTTCTCGTGGCGAGATTTCAGTTGTTGGATGACGATGTTGCGGATCTGAAATTGGGTTTTGTTACTATTGTGAGTTTCAGTGTAAAATATTGAAAAAATTCCGAACAGGAAGTTGTTTATCTGTTCAGACCACAGGCTTCTAATGAAGAGTACAAACCATCAATTTCGGATTCTACCCCGATTTTTCTAACCTATTGACAAAGAAAACGGAAATCGGTCAAAGGGGAGCCGAGTTATAAACGAAAACAAAAGCGTGACAGAAAAGTTCTACAAAAAAATTAGGCTCCGCCCCTTTACGGGAAGGCCCATACCTATCGGATAGTCCGAGAGAAGGTGGCAGAATGGGAGCCTTTCAACTGACCTTGACCTCTTATTGTTTACATCCCCAGCTGGAAGAATCATAGACTAAATTTCCAGGGATTTCTCTAACTTGCCCTACTACTTCTTAACCCTGGATTTCTTGATTTCTGTCAACGAACAAGAAAGTTCTACCCCTCACCGCTGGTCCACACTCGACACAATCGTACAACATCAAATCCTCGTGTATCCTCTTCATGATCCTCCTTTTCGTTCCGTTCCAAATCGAAGTGGAACTGGACCGTTTGCATTTATGACCTTCTGGTATCTGGAGCAACGTTCTCCAGTGAATAGGCAAGAACATAATCTGCCGGATGTCATCTGCGTTCGCCTTCTTGATTTGCACATCTACACCTTTGCCGAGTCTAGAAACTGGGAAATCGAGAGGTGAGTCGGGGAAAAAAAGGTGTCACCTCTTGGCCGCCACTAGAATCGAGTTCTCCTTATTTTTATGCGCTATGCCGTGAACCAGGAAGATCAAATGTTTGACATCCCAGTTCCCATCATTCCAGTCTGCCTCCTCGGGATGGCCACGAACTAGACGTACCGGCTTAGAGCCTAGTTTTTGGAGCTCTGCATCATCTACGGATTTCCATACAACCTTGTAGTTTTCCTTCTGGACGATGAGAGGTTCGGGGGCTGAAAAAATACAACATTGAAGAATTGAATGGTTGGAGAACTTACAAGACTCATCAGATGTTGGCTTGAACTTCTCCAAATGATTCTCGATTCTGTTCGCGATCCTCGAATCAATTGGTATCACAGAATCCAGTTTTTCATCACACAAAAACCATACACCTCTCTGTATCTCCTTTCCCTGACTTCCCCCATAGATTGGCTCCAGTCGAGTGTTATCCGCATTGACTGCATAGTACCCCTTGACCACTGGCACTTCTCTTCTTGTCTCCTCTTCCAGCAGCTTCGTCTTGATGTTCAGATCCGACAAATGCTCATCGTGGATCGCCTTTCCTTGCGGGTCCAGGTCCAAGCCCTCGTTGATACGATACTTGATCTCGATGACTATCGAGTCTTTTCCTTTCAGGGCTACCAGGCCGCGAGAGAGGTGTAGACGATACCAACGGACTTTGGCGCATTTCAGGTCGCGGAGCTGGAAAAGGGACAGGTCTGTGTATCTCTCAGGGCTATAAGACTTCTGTCTGAGTACTGTACTCGTCTTGAAACATCGTAGACACTTACCAATGGATGTTGTGCTGGAGTGGTGCAATCTGTCGATGTGCCGATTTGGATGTGGGGTGCTGAAAAAATGTAGAAGATTTTTGAGAGGAGTAGACTACGAATATACTTGGGCTGGACTCAAAATTTTTAATCGTCGGAAAACCTGAGCTCTCTGAAAGTATGCTCAGAAAAAAGTTCCAGTTGCAGACAATCTCCAGAAACTTAGAAAATCGCCTCTCAAATTCCGAAATGACTCACCTTTATCTTCTCTCACTCTCTGCGCCTCTTTCTCTCTCGCCGTTGGAATGGCATCTCCTCTAGAAGCACCACCGACGACAGCTTCCGAATCCTCATCTGAGAAAACCTCTCCAGGGCCACGTGTCGTGTCGTTGTTGCCTCGAGCCGAAGTTTCTTCTTGGTCTGGGCGTTTAGTGAAGTTGTTTTGTGTATGGGAGAGGGTGTTCTCATTGTTGGTAGGTTCTGGTTCCTGAAGAATTAAAGAATCGGAAAATGGGTAGTATGCGAGCTCCTATCAGGATACCTGTATATTTCGAAAGTTTGTATCTAAAACTACAGGTTTACAATTTTAATAATGTCCACATGTGGATTATAACACCTTTGAGGTTTTTTCTGTCAAAGAAATCTTGGCCAGTTGCAAATCCTAGGTCACAACTCTCTTATTTTTGCTCATACTAGGATTATTTCCTAGTAAGGATTCTACAATTTACAGAAACATCACTGAAAAAAAAAGAACTCACCCTTTCAACTTGACCTTGAAAGTTGTTATCCATTTGAATGTGTGTACCCTCCTCTCCCATGACAAAAACTATCGGTGAAATTACCTAAAATATCGGCGTATACAAAAAATTTTGAAAATTGAAGGAAAAAGTCATTTCGCAATATTTTATTAACACTATTCACTCGAAAAGTTTTGGATGAAAAACGAAACAATATATTTACTTCAGTTAGCAGGTGGAAACCGTCAAAAAAAGAGTAACAAAGATAAAGAAAAAAGGTAAGTTGTGGGGGGTACAAGTCGGCAAACAACTATCAGAAAAGAAGAGAAAAGATCAAAAAGAGAGATAGGGGAGGTCTCGATGACCTCACACGAAGAACAGGTTTGAGTAAACTCATAGGTGTCGAAATTCGGATTTCCTCAGATTCTGATTCTTTGCGCAGGATGTGGACCTCGATAATTCTCATGCAAGGTAAATCAGTGCATGGCCTAGGATCCGACAACTCGACCATAAAATGTAAACGATTTTTCGTTGGCCTACAGGCCGGATTCTAGGCCAGCATTGAATATTTGATTTACTCATTCTTTCAAGATGTTTGCAGAATGTATGTTACTTTTTTAATTTCTAAAAAGCATGAAACTCTTTCTACCCTAGTTGACACGAAAAAAAAAGAAAAAACGGAACAACACTAGGACGAGGGGTACCGGGGGATGAACAGTTGGTGTGATCTCGGGAGAGGTCCGTTGAGAAAATAGTGGAGGCTAGAGAGACATGGACCAAGGAAATGAGGAAATTGATGATGAAGACTAATGTAAAACCAGTCGATTTACGCCTCGCTGACGCGGGGCTCCTCCTCCTGGCCGTTGCTTATGTCCCCGTTCTGGAGCCTGCGGCTCCTTTCTCAGGGTCTCCGGCCCTTTCAACTGAAGTCTGAAACGCACAGGTAACTGTTTTTTTCTGAAATTCTAATGTTTTCGAAGCTATTCAGAATGTCCAACTAGTTCTTCACCCTAAAAACTTCAACTCCAATATTTCAATTTTCAGGCACCAAGCATCAACCGAATCCATCTTCAATTTTTCTCCCCCTGAATTGCGTTATCTACCAGAGATGCACGGGAGTTCCTTCCGACTTCTAACTACGGCTTTTCGTTCAATTTTTCTATCCCGACTTCCGTTTTCAAATATTTAACTTCCGTTCTTTTCATTTACCCACACATTTCCTCTGTTTCTAACATTGCCCCATTATAATTTTTATCATCATTGTTCTGTTTATCCAATTATTTTCTTTTCAAACACTCTCGGCTGTAGCCGGCAACATTAGGGCGAAGGTCAGACGGGGTTTGCTTGAGATTTCCACAGAAGCCGCCAAACCTTAGCCTAACCTTCGCCTAATGTTCGCTTGACTTTTGCTCAGAAGCTGACTAGTGTTAACTTTGCTGACTAGTGTTAACTTTGCCGAAAGCTGCCGAACTGCCGTCCAAAAGTTAACCCTGGTCGGCTTCCGAGCGAAAATAGAGCGAACTTCAGGCAAAGGTTAGGCTGAGGTTGGGCGGCTTCTGTGGAAATCTTAAGCGAACCCCGCCGAACCTTCGCCCTAAAGCTGCAGTCGAGCTGCATAGTATTTCTCTGAAGTTGACAAATTTTTTGAGGTTGGCATTTGTTCGGAGGAGTGTAGAAGCCTTTAACTGAGCTAAGTTTCAGCCAAGTTCCATGTTCATCTCTTCTGTTGAAGACGTTCCGGAGAACAACATGCCAGACGTAAACCAGGAGCCAGCCGGAAACTGGTGATCGAGAGGATGACTGGGAAGTCAGCACATGATTCTGAAATTATTTCTTGTTTATCATATTTTCCTATCTCTATCCTCGAATTCAAACTTATGCTGAATCTCTCGTTGGTCCATCTTACCTTTTTTTCAGAATAAACTGGTTAGGATTCATAATCAGCGGGGCACGGAGAACCATGATAGTATTATCAAATTCTTTAAACTAGAAATTGAAACTATAATGAATCCCAACTCACTTTTTACTTCTCCCTGCGGCGGAAGTTTCCAGGCAAACAACGCTTATCTTTCCGTTTCATCCGCGTTAATAGCTCGCCGAGATAGAAAGGAAGAAGTGGCCTTTTTTAATGACTCTCAGTGTATATTTGGTTATTCTAGAGAGCTATTAACTTCTTGAAGCACCAAAAATGATTTTTCAGCTCGTGATTTCCTTCTAGAGAGGGTTTAATAGCCTAGAAAGATAAGAAGACGTGACTTTCTGATGATTTTGGGTTGGCAATCGTAAAATTAGTTGGCTCTTCTTGAGGACTATTAACTGTGCGCTTCAATTTCTGTACCGCCTCCACATTATTCCTCTATTTAACAGCCGAGGAAGAGGAAGAATCCACTTTTCTTATCATTGCACTCTTTTTCTTCACATTTCAGATATCTCTTTTTCCGTATTCTTCAGTAGTTTTTCTCTCGAACTAATAAACTCACTCTTAAGGCAGGCAATGAGTCAGCCGGCTGTCAACCAGGATTTGCCGGATGCCAACCTGGGAGAAGTGAATCAGCTTGTTCAGGGTGTTGAAGGTAGGAAAATTGGGAATTTTCTTGTTTTTATGATTATTTTCAGCTTTATTGTTGGATGAGAGGAATGAAGCTGAACCAAACCAGGCCGTTGATAATGTTGAAGGAAATCTTGACGAAGTTAATGCCGAACCAAATGTGGCCGAGGGAAATGCTGAACCAATTCCGGAAGTTCCAATTGTAAGTCTTAATTTCAACTTATCAGCAGTGAGTACGAATTGGATGAAGTTCCAGAAATAACCTTCCAAATTTTCAGCTCGACAACTTGGGTGAAATGTCTGAGCAATGTAAAAATTGCGGAGCTCAATTTTTTAAAGGTATAAAAGTTGTGAATCATTATGGCTGATGATTACATAATTTTCAGACGAAGTTATCGGAAAGGAACTAAATGACATTGATTTCTGCTGCAAATCTGGATCTATCACGATGAAAAATCCATTTGCGGAGAATGGAGAGCACGGACTAGATAGCCATTGTATCTACTGGAAAAACAACGCCATTGCTTTCGCCAACATAGAAAATAATCCAATCAGAGTTATCGAAGGATATAAATACCCAGGCGGTGAAGTTCCCATTAATTTGAAATGCTATGGAACAGTTCGGCATGTTGCTGTTTCTCCACAGTCCTATACAGGTTTGAATCTAAATTGACGACTAACCCAACATAAGATTTTTTCAGTTCCCGGTGATTGTATGGATGTAAAAGCATATATCAGCAAAGATAACTTGATTGCCAGCTATTATCATCATCCCAGTTGTGAATCTGGAGATGTGAATCCGGTCCGTATCTTGCACGGTCTGTACAATGTCACTGACGAAAATACTGCTTGTGACAGTAAAGATTTGTGCATCTCGAACACGTGCCCACTAATTGATCCGATGGTCTATCCTATATATTTTCCCAATGGAACCCTTGGATGGAGTAGTGATTTCAAGAGCAACGGACATCCTGTTTCTCAGTCGGAGTACTACCGGTATCTTGCAATGGTGCGAGAGAGCTACAACGCTCTACACGACAATTCCGTGTTGACAAGAAAGTTCTTCATGGATGTTTGGGCGCGGATCGATCAGCAATCCTTGAGAAACCAACACCAGACCCATCAAGGACCATATCGCAATTTGAATGATGAACATCTCGACACAATTGCCTTATTTGAGAAATATGGAGACCCTCACTGGTTTATAACATTTACCTGCAATCCAAGATGGGCCGAGATAACAGGAAAACTTGTGGAAGGCCAAAATATACACGACCGCCCAGATTTGATTGCGAGAGTGTTCAAGTTGAAGGTGGATCGAATGATGAAGCATCTTCTCGAAAAAGACTTGCTCGGGAAGGTGAAGGCCTATGCTCTGAGCTATGAATGGCAGGAACGAGGTCTCCCTCATATCCATCTCCTCTTGACGATGGAAGTCAAGCCAAGCACAGAGGACATCGCTCGTCTTTCCTGGGACTTTGAACCCAAAGACGACGCAGCACTTGCCAAGACAGTCGCGCAACAAATGAAGGAACGGAAAAAAGAAGAAAAAGAAAAGAAAGGTTCACCAGAAAAGAAAAGTCCGAAAAAGAAAAGTCCACCAATATACACGGTCGCCGCCTATAATCCCGACCTTCTTCGCATTTTCGATGCTCACATCAACTTCAAACAATGCGACAAGAACATTATCAAGTATCTGTACAAAGGATCCAACGAAAAGGCATACGAAGAATGGAAGATGCGTAAGAATGAGAAGGAATTCAATGAGATCGATCACTACCTCAAGAATCGCAGTTTCTGTGCACCGGAAGCCTGTCATCGTCTCTTCCAGTTTCCTATATTCCAAAGATCCCACTGAGTTTACTGACAAAAATTAAGCAATGATTTATATCGGTAAGACATTATATGAAATTCAGTTACTTTTCCCAGACGAGTATGAACTTGTTGCCAGCGAGTTAAGATTCTGCCATCAGATATTTTTCCTTTAAAAAGTATTTACTAAACATCTGCCATTCCAATTTCTAAAAAATTATGAACAGTGTCAGTATTCAAGATGACCCACTTTGCCATAGTTTCTTGATACCACACACTGCAAAACCATATTTCAAATTTCAGTCACGACACATTGACCGAATCCACCTCTCCGCAACTTCTGACACACATTCCTTCTTCTGTTCGCTCTGCCTTCTCGTTTATTGTGATAAGTCCATACCTTTTCAAACGTATTAAAATGTTTCATTTCTATTTCTTCTCTCTTCTTCCTACCAGCCGCCCACTAATCAATATATATTGTCTCTATCTTCATTCATTTTCATTGTATCGCTTTTTTCCCTGAATTCTATATACTTGGGTTTTTAATAAATACTTCTAGTTGGGAACCTCGTAGTTCAAAGTTGTTGATGTGCTTTTAACCCTGTGACTTAGGGTCACAAAGGGTACGCAGGCTCGAAAAAAATAAAGCCGAAAATCTGGAAACGTGAGTGATTTTGTTCCCTTTTTCCGAATGGGGAGTAATCTGAAACATACAAATAATGGATCTGAAGTAAAGTTCAAACTAGATAGATGTGATCTTTACTATTAACAAACACTGAATTCTGTCTGTGTGTATGTTTGTTTGTGTCGTGTCTCCCGCCCTAGTGAAGTCCCCACTGGACCAGATCATCCCAAATCTTCACAGGCCATCAGAATTGGTCTCTGAATGATGCCCATCTATTTCTATTTTCGATTCGACAAAAAAGATGGCACGAGGACCCAAAAACATCATCAAACTGTAGTTTCACATTGACCCGAAGGGGCATGCCATTCTGATTTTTTGCATTCTCAATCACGTTCGAAAGAGACGAACAGTTGGGTCAGTTTTAAAAACTTTTATCTCCTTATGAGAGACTTCATTCTGAAGAAGAGACGCAGACCGCCTCATTTGAGCAAGATTGAAAATGTAGAGGATTTTTTAACCATGTTTTCTCCTATTCGGACTGGGAAGACCTCTTAAAATCGGAATTTGATTTCGAATATATTCTCCGGAATTCAGAATGAGTTCCGAATTCCCTTCTTCAGTAATATTTTTTTTTCGAAAAATTTGTCGAAAATTTTTTTCGAAAAGTTGTTCGAACGATTTTTCGAAAGTTCTTCGAACAACTTTCCGAAGAAATGTTCGAAAATTTTTTTCGAAAAACACACTGGTAACATGCTGGTAACTGCTGGTAACTTTTGAATGAGCAGACCGATTTTGACGATTTCCTAGTTTTTCAGTAGTTCGAAGTAGACTATTCTTTACTAGAGAATAGCCGAATTCAAACTTTCGAAAACTGAAAATTTCGAAAAAAAACCTAAAAACGCGTTTTCTACCGACTTCAAGTTCGAACTAATTTGTAAAGCGAACGCGAAACAAATGCGCCTTCTACCGTTTGCTGGCGCGTTTCTCGTGGTAGGAGGCGACAGGGCGCCGCGCCTGTGGCTGCGAATCGTGGCGAGACCCGCGCGACTTAATGATGACTGTCCCTTTGAATCACGAGGTGCATTTCGCAACTCATTCGAAAAAATTTTCGAAAATGTTTGAAAAAAGCGATTGAAAGAAACCGAAATTTTTTTTCGAAATTTTTTTTGCAAAAATGATTGTGTCCGGATTATAGTGTCAGCTATTGAGAAAATCGAAGATCGAGTTTGAAAAATCGAAAAACCTAACAAAGATTATTACTTTCTCTCGCGGTATGTTGTGCTGGAAGTTGTTCAAGGCTTTTTGTAAAATGCTTCAATTTTTTGTAAATTTGTGAGGAAAGGAAATTGACCGAGCTGCAATTCCAAATGTTGGTCTATCATTTTTTTTTGTTGAGAAACTTTTTAACAAAAAAAAAGACTCAAAAACTTTTCGTCCGAAAAAATCTTTTCACCACAGGTTGGCCATCTCTATTATACTCTATTTATCTCACTTGTCAGCAATTCTCGAAAAAAAACTGTAAAATAAAAAATGAAGCCCTAGAGTTGCTTGATATTGTCACAAATTTTCAGAAAAATCGGGTGATTGGAACATACTTTTTCAGTCGTTCAAAAAACTGAAAACCATTGAACGCATATTCATTTTTGCCAGTACAGTATACTCGTCCTTCTCAACCTGGACTAGAGTTCAGTAGAACTACATTTTTGAAAAGCGAGACTCCATAAATTCTCACTGTCAAATGATTAATTGCTCTACACCGTGTTCAATCCATTTACCCTAATGTCTCCCCCCTTTTGATTAATGGATCTTGAAGACATTCTTTCTTGCTCACCGCATTTTCGTTTATTGTAATAAACTCTCCCCCCTCTGTGTTGTACCATTCGGTGTCCAGCACAAAAGAGGTCGGAGATTACAACACACGCGCACACATTTTCTACAAGTAACATCCCCTCTTTCTTGGCTCCGCCCACTTCGCTTCAGAAGAGATGAGAAGCCCTCCTCCCTGCTCATTCTTGTCTGTGCGGCCGAAGCGAACGGTGACCTCTCTTTTTGTCTCTCCCTCTTTTTTTTCCTTTCTTTTTCTCCCCTCTCTTGACCCTTGCTCATAACTTGTATATTGTAATACATAAACTCCTCTCTTGAACATCCGGTTCAACAAAAATCGGAAAGAAAAACATGCCTTGCGTCGACCGGGAATCAAGGGGTTATCGTATTGAAGCGAACAAAAGGAGTTTAGTACGATAAAATAAAAACACATCAATCATATTAGATGAATGACCCGAAAAAAGATTGCAATCTTTAGATCTGGGATACTTTGTTTTGTGTCTCTTCTTTTTTTTTGATTAAAGTGCATGTATTGGATTGAAATTATTCTCAAAAAATGAAACCATGAGATCACAAGATTCTGCCAAAATTTAGCTGATGTTTTTTTTTCGATTTGAAACTTGAAATTTTCCTCCTTTTGAAACTATACCACTGTGTGCTTTTTTGAAAGTTTGGCGATCTCAAAAAAAAATCCATTTTTTCACAGAAACAGTCTCCTTATTATTTGTTTAGACTCCCCATCTCATTCTTCCCCCTCTTTTTTGACTCCCCCCCACTTTTCTTCAGAAGCCACCCTCATTTTTGCCTGTGCGGCTGGAGAGGAAAATGACCTTCATTTTGACTCTTCCCTTTTCCCTTCTCCTTGCCTCTTCTCCTTCTACCTCTTCATTGCTCATGCTATCTTTTTCACATTAATTTTTATTTTCGCATAGAAATAATTGTTTAAAAAATAACTTCCTCTGTATTTCAGACAAGAAAAAACAATGAGTAGCCCGGCGAAGGTCAGAAAGGTTTCTAAGGAAATTGAAGGTAGGGGAAATTGGAAAACTTTCATGTTCGAATTCTATGATTTTTTCAGATTTATCGGAGAGCCTTGATGAGACCGAAATCAACACCGCATCGAATATCCCAGGAGTTCCATCTGTAAGTCTTAACTTTTTGTTGACTTTTGAAATTTTTGTCTTTATACAGTATTTCTCAAAAGTCCATGAAATTCTGTGGGAGAAATTATCAAAAATAATGATCTTTGAAGACTCGAAAACTGGGTCTAAGCGTATCAATTTCTTTGAAAATTTTTGAATTTGTGTGGCAACTCTAGACCTTCATTTTTGTAGTTGACAACTTCTTTTGAAAATCACAATCAAGTTAGTTATTCAGTTTCAAAGTCAGTATAATTATAAATAGTGCTGGTTCGGTGCTGGCCTAGAAATCCGAAAATGTGAATTCCTATGCGACCATGGTAAAAAAATTTTGATTTCTGTCGATTCTTGGCTTGTTTAGGCCCATTTTGAAGCTCTTTACATGCTGATTTTAATAGCATCCGTCTCATTTTTCAAATTGTTTCTTCTGACCTAAAAAAGGAATTAAAACAAATATAGTTTAGAAATTAGATCCTGGTAGCCCAGAAATTCAAAATTTAGATACAAAACTGACATTATCTTGTTCAGCTTCAAAATGAGTGTAATCATGACTAGATTTGATCCAGGGGCCTGGAAATCCGCAAAGGAGAATTTCTAGGCCATCAAAGTCCCAATTCATAGGTGTGTCTAGGCTCATGTTAAAGCTTTTCCCACGCTGATAGGAAAAATATCATAATCAAAATGTTTCCTATTGCTCTCGAAAATTGGTCAGTTCCAAAGGAAAATAAGATGGCTTAGAAAAACACTATTCGCAACAAAACTTGCTAAATAGTAGTTTTCAAGGAAAATTTGCAACTTCGAAAATGAAAATCTATGTAGAGATGCTTAACAAATAAAGAAGCTTTCAAAAAAGAGTCAAGCTTTTTTAAAAATCTGTCGTTGCTACGAGCGTTTAAAATCAAATTGCAAAAATGGTCTAGAATTTTTGTTCTGCTGGTCTAGAAATCCGAAATTTAACGATAAAGTTTACATATTCACTAAATGACTAGATTGAATCCGGGAGAAATTCTCATTTTTGAATGTGTAGCCACAAATCCAAAAATGAGAATTTCCAGGCGACCAGAATCCAAATTTCTGAAATCTGTCGGATATATGTACGCCTAATATACATATTATGTCAAAGTTTCAGCGCGATAACCTGGGCGACATGTCGAACGAATGCTGGAATTGTGGAGCCCGCTTCTTCGAAGGTAAAGAAGCTGTAAAGCTATCCACTCGCTGAAAAGTATAATTTTCAGATGAGGTAATCGGAAAACAAATGAACGCTATCGATTTCTGCTGCAAGTCCGGAACCATGGAGTTACCCGAACCATTCGATGGAAAACTGTTAGGTGTACTTTCCATGTTCAAAGAGCCCATCGGAGGAAACTATGCCGTCCCCGATAATTTGAAGTTCACCGGAAAACTGGAGGGTGAAGCCAAATGGAGTCCGAACGCGTTCAAGGACAAGGACGGTCAGCCGGTATCTCCGGCAGAATACTTCCGATACCTATCGATGTTGAAGATAACTCGTAATTATCTTCAAAACAGTCTCTTGTTATCCAGAAAAGTGTTCATGGATGTGTGGGCTCTCATCGATCAGGATTCCTTGGAAAGTCATGACCTACTTCCGCTGACTCATCAAGGATCGTACCGAAATCTGCATGAAGAACTTCTCGCTACGAGAGCTCTTTTTGCCGAACTCGGCGATCCCCACTGGTCCATCACCTTCACCTGCAATGGACAGTGGCCTGAAATCCAAGATAATCTTGTGAAGGACCAAGGACCTCACGACCGCCCAGATCTGATCGCAAGAGTTTTCAAAATGAAAGTGGACCGAATGATGTATCATCTCGTCGACAGGGAGTTGCTCGGGAAGGTGAAGGCCTATGCTTTCAGCTACGAATGGCAGAAACGAGGACTCCCTCATATTCATCTCCTCTTGACGATGGAAGTCAAGCCAAGCCCAGAAGACATCGCTCGCCTTTCCTGGACCAAAAAGCCCGATGAGAACGATAAGGCACTTTTCGACACTGTCAAGAAAAGAATGCTGGTAAAAGAAAAAACAAATGAAAAGAAGAATGGATGGACTGTCGCCGCCTATAATCCGGACCTTCTTCGCATTTTTGATGCTGCCATCAACGTCAAGCCATGCCATGAAAACAGTGTCAGGTATCCGCACAAAGGATCGAACAAAAATGCCTACGACGAATGGAAGAAGCGTAAAAACGAGGACGGATTTAATGAGATCGAACACTACCTCGAAAATCGTCATTTCTGTGCCCCCGAAGCCTGTCATCGTCTCTTCGGGTTCCCAATCTTCGAAAGATCCCATGAAGTTCATCTGGAAGTTCTACCAATCCATTTCCCATCCGACGACGGACAAGAAGAACGAACTCAGCTTACGGTGTACCTCAAGATGAACTCAGAGTTAACCGACCAGTTATCCTATATTCGATTCCCATCAAAGTATGCCTGGAATGGAGAAGAATGGCTGAAAAGGATTGAAACTAATGACCGTCTTGTAAGAGGAGGAAAGATTGAGATGTCCGCCGACGAAGAGTTGGGCGCACTCCGCCTTCTTCTGATGCACACCAGCACCGCTACTTCTTTTGAGGATCTTCGCACAAATGGAATATGGCTCAATGAAACTTTCAAAAGAACAGCTCAATTTCGAGGATATTATACGAAGAAGGAGTATGAGGAATGACCTACGTATGTTTTGTTTCATTTTTCCTTTGGATTTCTAATGTTTTCAAAGTAGTGCCACTATTTAGAATGCCTAACTAGTTTTTCATCTTAGAAAACTTTTAGCCCAATATTTCAATTTTCAGACACCAAGCATCATCGAATCTATCTTCAAGTATTCTCCACCAGAAATGCGGTATCCACTTCCGACTTCCAGCTTCCCATTTCTGACTTCTGTTCAATTGTTCTTTTCCGACTTTCGTTTTCAAAACATGTCACTTCCTCCCACCTCCGTTACCTGCATATTTTCTTTTTTTTCATCATTTCCCCTAACTGTAATCACTTATACTGTCCCACTTATTTTCTCTTTGAACACTACCCTTTTATTCTCCCCAATAATCTATTCTCATTTTCTTTGTTATAGTTTCATTCTTGTTCTTTCTATTGCTCACTTTATGATCTGCATTTGATTCACTTGAGGTTTATATAAACACTAGCCCCACACTGTCCTGAACCTCTTCCTCTCGAACCTCAGTAGTGTAACTCAATAGGGAATAACCTGAGCAATGTTAGGAGTTACAAACAAAGCCTTCCCCGAGATCTGCCCCCTTCTTCCGTCGCATTCTTTTTGCCACCCATCTGGCGGGAAGTTTGGGAAAATTGAAAACAAATTCTAGTTGCTTTATTGGGAAACAAATCGGGGGCTGATGTTCGGGGAGCATCCGGAAAAAAGCGTAAATGAGCGACTTGAGGTGAATGGAGGAGTGATGACGATGTGATTCTTCTGTACCCAGATACATTTTTCGCCCCCGCCCACTACAGGGTCTGATGGTCCTAGATAAACTAACTGCAACTTATGGTATCATATTTCCGGTACAGAATGTATAAACAGTACCTCCAAATCGAGAAAAATCGGATTATGTGTCTCGTGTTCAGGGGGAAAGAAGACAAAAACTCAAAAAGATTTATTTTACAGAATGAAAAAAAAAAAACAATACGGCGAGTGGTGATGGAGTTTTTTTCCGTAAATTTCAGTCGGAAGGCAATGAATCGATCCGATTTGTTCGTCATGAGGAACAAGATGTACTGACGACGGTCGAACGAAGCATTGAATGCAGGCTTCATCGGTTGGATTTTGATATGCCGGCTAATCGAAGCGATTTCATAGAGCGTGTGTGGTGTTTTTATCGTGTAGCTGAGAAGCAGACAATCAATCTGATAGGCGTTCCTTGAGGATATCGACCGCTGGCACCACGTTCATGCTGGCCTCCTCGTTCTTTGGCAGTTTCATCAGAGGGACTGTCGGAATGCTCATCGATAGACTGCCACCTGGAAATGCGGTAGTTTTTACTGATCTAGAAACTTCTTCTGAAAAACTCACATCTCATACTATTTTATAGCATCTTCCTCCATCCCATCGAAGAAGAAAACTTCACCGGTGCAGCCTGACAGTCCAACGACGCCTTGGATCGATCACGAACTTCGTGAACCAAGCCTGACCGGATGGATTCTTCATCCATCGCTTGTTCTGGCTCCAGAAGGTCGTCTTTCTTCACTTCCAAACTTTTCGGCAGTCCAAATTCCGAGATTTTGATGGTAGGGTTGTTTCCGGAAGCCTTCGACTTTTGGTAGTTGTAGTTGTCATTTTCTGCAAAAATGTTTGACCATGAAAAATTTCGAGCTGGTTGTTTAGAACTTACCAATCAGTCACTTAATCAGTCCAATCAGTCACGTAATATTTTTAGAAAAATAAGAAGACAGGGCCGTATTGAACAGTGAACAGCCAGGTGGGATATCATATCGAATGGTGCATGAATACTGACTCCATTCGATAATCCTCCAATGAATACTAGATTCTGGAGTCTTACTTGCGGTTCTGCAAGGTGATGGGTACAAGCTCCGCCCCTCGCAGACATGAGTGTTGTTTATGAGGGCTGTTAACCTTCATTCTCGGTTGTAAAAAGTGGGGGTAATTTAAGGCTGATGATATCTCATTATAAGGCCCCATAAATTTAATGGCATTACACTTGTGTTCTTTGGACTCAAATTTTTCGCCAGATGGGTGGCAAAAGGGCGAGAATTAGACTGTTACACTACTGACCTCGAAAGGCAGACCCCAAGAAACGTGAAACTTTCCAAGCAACTCCAGAAGGATGTACAAGAGCTCTTAGTCGTTCAAATTAGACGTAGAAAACAGTACACTTAGATTTGACACGTTGAGAGCTTCGAAATGAGCCCGAACATGGTTTAGGCTCCGCCCACTTTTTGTTGTTTTTTCCTGTGAATTTCAAACGCTTCTAACTTTGCAAGTTGTCATCCGATTTCTATGATTTTTGGCTTAAAATTTGTGGATTTTCCACAATTTAATGAAAACCAATTTTATTCAAAACATTAAAACTATAAAAACTCGTCAAAACCACAACTCTTTGCCTTACTCCTCCCCAAATGAATAAACAGTCCATTATCACTGAAAATTTCTGGAGAACAATAGTGAATGCGTCCAGTGTAGTAATCGAACCAAAGTTTCGGGATTTTTCCGTTGACCAGAATCCGTTTTTTGAAATTGTTGAACCTGAGTCTCATCGCGGTTACCAGTGTGAACTTTGGAAGGGGACCGGCTCCGTCAGCCAAAACGAACATGTAGAATCTGGAGTCTCGAATCTTGCTGAAAACCAGAATTGCCTTCTCATTGGAGACCATCAAAACTGGACGGTTCGGATTCTCGATGAGCTCTTTTACATACTCACCGAGTTGTTTGGAGAGCATCAGGATTTGGTCTGGAATCAAAAAATGAGTGAGAAAAAATTTGGTCGAAACCCACCAAAATTCTCTCTGATCAGTTTTCGCACACTATCCTTTAATGTAGAAGTTCGAAATTTTTTGAATTCTTCACAAGATCTGTTCAGCTTTTCCAGCCAAAAGTTCTCTTCAGGGTTCTTCAAGAAATCAAAGGAGGATCCATGCTTGATGATAGCATGGAATAGACCAGCGTTGGATTTGAAGGAATGAGCTTTGAGGCGGGGCTGAAATACATTGGGTCGAGTTTCTAGGCCACGTTTTTTTTTTGAATTCGCGCTTGTTTTAGCACTGGGGTAGATCAAAAATGTAGCCATTCCCATCGTGATTTCATTTGATCTACCACAATTCTCAAAATCTTCAAAGTCCAAACTTCAAAAGTCCAGAACCCGGAAGCTCAAAGTTCAAAGACTCGGAAGTTTTTGGGTCTCCAGAAGTTTATGATCTGACATATTCAGAGTCCAGACAGTTTTTTTAGCATTAGGAGGCTTTTGAGATCTATTTGATCTACTTCAATTTCACTACTACAGTAGATCAAAAACCAAGTTAATGTCAAAATTAAGTTGATCTACCAGTGCTAAAAAGGCGTCAAAAAATGTTGCATAAAAAAACGAGTTGACAGCCGAAAAAACTTCATTTTAACCAAATACTTTTTTGTGATCTACCAGTGCTCAAAAAACTTACATCAAACCAGTACTCTGTTTCTTTTGAACTGTCTTGAAATAGGCTAGCGATTTTTCCATTATCCACAAGACTATCCCAACACCTTCTCGCTTCATTTTCAATAATCTGATCTACAGTTGGCTCTTGAGATCCGGGGAACACATTCTTTGAAACATTGAGATCATCTGAAGTTTGAAATCTTTAGACGAAATTTCGGATATTGCTAAGCTCACCTTCTGTTTGGGACTCCGAGACCCTTGAAGGGTTCGGGACCAATAAGTGTGCAGCCGCCATCGTGGCGGTTGGGGACCCATGGCTGGGTCCTTGGCATCATTGTGGAATTCCGCTTTCCATTTCCGTCGAAATAATTGGAGGTTTTATGATCCTCACAAAACTGTTCCTCTGAAGGCAAAAAATTGTTAAATTTTGTTGATTTTCAGTGCACAATGGTCAACGATCTTTGATCGGTTGGAAAAGTATGTTTCGGTCACTTGATTTTTTTTGAAAATTTATGAGGGTATTGAGCAACTTTAGATCTTCATTTCTGTAGTTGAAAACTTTTTTTTATAACCAAAATCAAGCGTTCGAAAAAGTTTGAAATTTGCACTGAAATTTACCAAAATTTATGATCGCGTAATTGCGTTATAACTTTTTTGACAGCAATTTTTTAAAAAAGTTGTCAACTGCAAAAATGAAGATCTAGAGTTGTTTGATACACTCCTCAAATTTCATAAAAATCAAGTGATTGAATCATGCTTTTTCAACTGCTCAAATTTGACCGTTTTGCACTCAAAGTCAACAAAATTCATACTTTTTTCGGCAGCACTGTATAGGCTTTTCTCAGTAGATCAAAGAACGAATTTTTGATGAAATACGCAGAAAGACATGTAGGTGAATTAGAAGAGGCTGAAAAGTATAGCATATGGGTAAGAAACATGGTGCATTGCCCAAAACCTGACATGGTTCATTGGCAGCACTTACAAGGAGGTTTCTTGGCTCCAATTTCAATTTCAGCGAATTGATTGAATTCACATTAAAAAGTAATCGAAAATGTTCCCTTTTGAATATTAGAGAAAAAAAACTAAGTTTTCAACAGGAAAACGACCAAAAATGAGAAGAATCCAGTTTGAAGAATGACCAAAGTGTCCGTTGTGTATTATTGCGAAATATTGAACAACACATTTTTCCGATGTTTTGATATCATAATAAGAATTGAATATGTACATTTGAAATACATCAAATTTGGACTACTGTACTTTGATCGCTTTTCGATGGGCTCCGTTCCTTGAGAAGTTCGGATTGTCGAAACTTTGAGATCTCTGAAAATCAAAATTTTCGGGTTCTAAAATTTCAGAAAATCCCAAAACCTTTGCGGTCACTATCGTATTCCTTCTATTCCGAATCGCATGAATCTTTGCCGCTTTCCTCTTACACTTTGGACTGGATTTCAGCAGCATCACAAAATAGGTCTCATTATTTGTGGGGTCCACCTGAAGTTTTATCAGTTTTAAGCTGAGCAATATCCCTTGATAGTCTTACCGTTACCTGTTCTTCTTCTGAATCCGAAGACGTCTGAGTTTTGAGCACGTGATGATATCTGGAGTCTCTCAAAGTGTTCACCAGGAAAAATGCGACGCCAGGAGACTCCCAGTAGATACTGTGGGATTGGACCTCGTTCCATGTGAGGTTTTCCTGAAAGAAAATTTGGATTTTCTTATCGTAGGCTGTCATATTTGAAACAGATAATAGCATAGTAAGATTCAGTGTTCCAAGAGCTTCAAAATAAGCCTAAACTAGTTTAGGCTCCGCCCATTTTTCGAAACAAAAATGTCTGAAAACTTTAGACGCATCTGACTTGGTGGGTTTTCAGCCAATTTTAGTTATTTTGGCTCCAATTCTAGGACTTTCATATAGAGAATAGGGAACTAAGATTTGGCATGCTACGAGCTTCAAAATGAGTCTAAACATGATTAGGCTCCGCTCACTTTTCGAGCAAAAAATTCTCAAAAAATTTTTTTTGGTACTCAAAATTTCAAGGTTTTGTAACTTTGTCAGTTTTAATCCGATTTTGATGATTTTGGATTCAAAATTTTTAGACTTTTCTCAGATGTTCACCTGTAGGACATGGTCAATCCGATATGGTAGCTCCTCCCTCAAGCTCCGCCTCCTTGTCAGAACACTTCGCTTCCAATAGGTCCATGTCCATTTCACCGGTTTCCAAACGGTTCGAACCACCATTTTGCACAAAGTCAACGAGCGCTGCTCGATGGGAATCCCGGAAGCCGTCGGAAGTTGCAATTCGGGCATCGTTTTGTACATTTTACTGGCGTAGGGCTCCAATCGACGAGCTACCTGGTCGTTTGGATGATAGACGTTGTAGATGCGGAACGAGTCGATTGCTCGGAGGAATCGCTCGCGTGAGGGGTCTCCTCGTTTTTTGAAAAAATGCTGAAATTGTGAGAAATTTCACGGGGAGTCGAATAAGCCTAAAGTTGTTGCTGGGGGTCGTCTGGAAGTCGGTTTAGAGCGATCTTTAAAATTTTCTAACAATTTTTTGAAACTCCCCGTTTTCCCGCTCAAAATTGGAAAACTTCAACTTGAAAGTTACATAACAAGATTTAACTTGTTGAGAGCTTCAAAATGAGCCCAAGAAAGATTAGGCTCCGCCCACTTCTGGAAAATATTTTCTAGAAAAAAGTTTTTCTCATCTGATTTTTTTTCCGTAACTTCAAATGTTTGTAATTTTGTCAGTTTTCATTCAATTTTGATAGTTTTGGGCTTAAAATTTGATCTCCAATACGTGAAAACAATCGATTACAAGAAAACATTGTGAAGATGAAGAGACGCAGACTGCTAGAGTGCTCTCGTCGTCTGCGTCTCTCCTTCTGGCACGTTAACTTTGAAAACGCGTATCTCGAGAACTGTTAAAGATATCAAAAAGTATTGAACTACAAAAATTTGTAAAATTTAATGCTGAGCAATATCGTAATTGACAAGTTTTTGATAGCTTTACTCGTTGTTGAGATACGTCGGTTTGAAACAGCGCCTCTCGTTGCCTGCATCTCTCCTGCTGGCGTTAACTTTAAAAAAACGCGTATCTCGAGAACGGTTGAGGCTATGAAAAAGTGTTCAACTACAAAAATATGTAAAATGTTATGCTGAGCAATATTGTAGTTGACAACGTTTTGATAGCTTCACTAGTTTTGAAGATACAAAGGCTTTTCTAATCTCTTTGCTCACCTCTAACGGAGACCCCACTGTGAATAGTTTATCCACTTTGAACCCAAACGCTTTTCTCTCTTTTCTTAATTCCCTCATCGTCAAAATATCGTAGCAAATCACAGATCCAAGAGAGTGTCCGAACAAGGAAACCGATCCTTGAAATCCTTTATTATTCGATTTGAACGTTTTATACATCTTTTTCATCTTGTCCATCACCACTTGTCGGATCTAAAAACTCAACTTGTTGCTCAGTAAGGATGAGCAATCCGGGTTACCTCAGCTCCATGTCTTGTGCAATTATACAACTTGACATCTCCCAGCGCAAAAGTGATTATCGGATTGAAGTCCTCTCTCAAAGTGTTTGGACACGGGCTCGGGGGCTCATTCTGGATAAGGGACCTCCAGTGGATGGGCAGGAAGAGGATCTCGGAGGATTTGCCGATGGCGTTATCGACTTCTTGGTTGAGTCTGGAGGATTACTGTAGATCTATTGTCAAGCCAAAAATGCCAAAGTTTAAGCCAAAATTTGTCGAAATCGGACGAAAACTGAGAAAGTTACAAGATTGAGAAAATTTTTCCCAAAAGTGGGCGGAGCCTAGTCTTGTTTGGACTCGTTTTGAAGCACTTATCAAGGCAAATTTGGCTGTGTTAATTTGAATTCTGAATCTCGAAAATTCAAGCGAAAAAAATCCAAATTCCTGGAACTCACGATTTCGCACCCTCGACCACCGAGTGCTCTTTTCCATTATGCCCAACTCCATGCACCACGAACACCAGATGCTCCACATTCGGATAACAGTCATCCCAGCTGGCCTTCTCCGAGTATCGAATCAACTGAGTCGGATGCTCACTGTCCGGTTTTTTGATTGTCAGATCTAGTATCGACGTCCACTCTACCGTATGGTTGTGGGTGGATAGGGGAGATGGGAAGTTGGGAGCTGAAAAACATTGCTCATCTTAATATTTCACACATTTTCGTAGTTGAACACTTTTTGATAGCTCCACCCAGTTTTGAAATTCGCGCTTTTAAAGTTCTTCACCAAAATTTTTTCTGGTGGGTCTTATTTTTCCAAACTTTATAACTCAAAAGAGGGCGAAGCTATCAAAACATGTTCAACTACAAGAATGTACTAAATATTGTGCTCAGCAATTTTGTGGTTAAAAATTTTTTGATAGCTTTACTGGTTTTCAAGATGTAACGCGACAAAGTTGGCAGGTAGAGAGATAGGGGAAGAGAGAGACACTCTCGATGCCTGCGTCTCTTCGGGTGCTAACTTTGAAGACGCGTATCTCAAAAACGGCTGAAGCTAGCAAAAAGTTTTTAACAACAAAAATGTGCAAAATTTTATGAAGAGCAATTTTGTAGTTTAACGTTTTTTGATAGCTTTACTGGTTCTCGAGATATCATGCATCAAAGTTAGCGCTCGTTCGACACGAAGAGCCTCTCGTTGTCTGCGTATCCCAAGGTGAAATGTGTCAAATTTTACGATGAGCAATTTTGTAATTGACCACTTTTTGACAACTCCATCCATTTTCCAGATATCACTATTTGAAACTCACCTTCCTTATTATTCATCTTCATCTGATAGAACTTCTCCAAATGCTTCTCAATATCCTCAGCAACATTCTGCTCTATTGGTAACCCATTCAAAGTAAAATACGTCCCTCTGAGCAACTTCTTCATGTCATTCTTCCAGTAAACCGAGTACAATCGGGACCCCTTTTTGTTCACTCTGTACAACCCGTTGAGTACTAGAGTTTTGGGTTTCGAATGCCCTTCCTCGTCCTCCGAAGAGCTCTCCTCCGTAGAAGAGCATCTGGAGAAGGGAACACTTCCGTCGGGAGAATATAGAACCTTCTCGAAGACATGATCCTTGAGCTCTGTCTCCAAAATGATCCTGGCTTCCTCGTCGAGAGAGATGCCCTGTTGCACGCGATGTTTGATCTCGATTAGTTGAGAATCTCTTCCCTTCAGAGGGACATACAGAAAACGTTGGGAGTCGCGGTAGTGCCAACGAACCTCGCAGCATTTCAGGTCGCGGGGCTAGAATAGACCAAAATTCAAAAATCTACCGTATTCTCCTGGAAAATTCCCGTCAACCGTATAATTTTCATGAAAATCGGTCTACTGGAAGTCAAGTTACAAAGGTTTTTTTTTTGACTTCAGCTTTACCAAATTTTCCGAAAATTATATGGTTGGATAGGAAATTTCTAGGAGCACATAACAAGGTTATTGCATTTTGGAAGAAATCAATTTTCGACAGATTCTAAAGTCCCACACCTCTTGCTGACGTGGATCCTCAGTGGTAATCGCGGGGTATAGTCTTGCTTCTGGTCCTCTGGGAACGTTGGAAACATCTGAAAGACGACTGTATGATTGGAATAGTTCAGGGATATTGGGGTTGAATCTGGTCCCTGAGCTTTGAGCAGAATTTGATCTACAGCTTGAGAATCTTACTGTTAAAAATTTGCTATCGATCTGTATAATTTTTATCGAAATCGACTCACGGAGAGCCGAGTTACGGGAGAAAGTTTTTTTTCACCGTTTTCACCCCAGGCAGATCAAAAAAGTCCGATTTGATCTACCAGTTCTAGAAACAAAAAAAAAAGACGCGAAATTCTATTTTTCAGTCACATATCCCTAGACCAGCGGTCAAGTTTCCGACCCCTCTCTCTCTCTCTCTCTCTCTCTCTCTCTCTCTCTCTCTCTCTCTCTCTCTCTCTCTCTATACTCGAGAACCCCTGTGACGAAATTTTTCCCATTTTCTGAACAGCTGTCTTTTCATACCTAGACAGCTGCTGTATGAGAGCTAAATTTCAACTAACTAGGGAGTCACCCGAACTCAGTCTGGAGTTACATGATGCGACATATATCATTGGAAAGCTAGAAAAGTTTTGAATCCGCTCATGTACTTTGTTTTTGCGGCGGCCACCGTCTACTCATGAAAATTAGGTTTGAAGTACGAAAAATCAGTTGATTTGCACTGAATAAACACGTTTATATTTTCCAAGCAAATTTATGCGTGGATTTCAGTGCAAATCAACTGCTTTTTCGTACTTCAAACCTAATTTTCATGAGTAGACGGTGGCCGCCGCAGAAACAAAATACATGAATGGTTTCAAAATGTCTCTAGCTTTCCAATGATATATGTCACATCACGTAACTCCAAACATTACTCAGATCATTCCCTAGTAAATACGTTCAGAAGAAAAATCGATCTTTGACCAGAGACAGAATTTCAAACCGTTATATCTCAAGAACTAGTGCAGATATGAAGAAGTAATCAACTACAAAATTGTTCAGTATAAAATTTTACATATTTTTATTGTTGAACACGTTTTGATAGCCCCGCCCATTTTTGAGTTATGCGCCTTTAAACCTCACCTTCCTCATTATTGGCATCCAGAACCTTCTTTCTCTCCGTTTCCTCCTGAATCTTCCGGACGAGCTCTTCTCCGGTTATAGGGTCGTATGCGTCCATGATAATCCCGATGGAGCTTTTCTTCAGCTGAGGTGGAAATTTCGGCTCATTCAGGCTGGGTACCACTTCATTGTTATTGCCAGACCCTTTCAGGATACTTGTCGGCTTGTTCTTTGTTTCATTTTTGGTGGGGATCGGGTTAGGTGCATTGTTTCCGATTGGTGAGGAGGTCGATGGAAGGGAATCGGAGATTTTGAGGGAGTTGAGAGTTTGGTTCAGATTGGAGACCTGAAAATGGTCAAGAGTTATGAAAGCTCAGAAAAAAACTAGTGTTTTGAGAGAGTTTTTGAGTCTCCAAGGAGGATGAGTTACCCCAGCCCTTGTGGCTAGTTTTTATTATCGGCTCTTAACTCTTTTGCTAGAATTCCAATACTAGAAGTTAGTACAAGGCATGGTCAACTCACCGAGTCTGCTTCTGAAGCCGTTTCCATTTTCTCGGCTTCCCTGGAATCGGCTTTCGGAAAACCGGAATTTTTTGTCTTCAAGCCGATATTTATCCTCTATTATCCTTTCCAATTCCGTGTCTGAGTTGATCCTGAAAGCTCTGAAACGAATGAGAAGACAATCGACAATTATTTGAGGATACTACGATACACATGGACGTAAAAAGGGCTTTGAAACAGTCCGAAATACACCTAAGCTCCGCCGCTCTTTTCATGTGATTTTCTCACTGCTAAATATGTAAGATTATCTCATCTGGACGTGCAAAAAGAATCAGTATGAAAGTTGCGAAATGAGGCAGGAGATTTGAAGGTGATTTGAAGCAGGAAAAAGAAGATAGAGATAGAAACGAAGACCACCGGAAAGTTACTGAGGGGGGAGGGGGTATGGGGGTGAGAAGTGATAAACAACCTTGACGAGAAAAAAAGATGATAGGGATCAGGTACAAAAAGGTGTAGAGGCAATTGAGAAATGATAAGAAACTACTAAACTAGAGAAGAACCCTGAAATTTGAGGTGAAATAAAAAGATTTTCAAAATAAGGTTCGGAAGTTGTGAACGCGACATAACTGACTTGATTGTGATTTTCTAAAAAAAGTTGTCAACTACAAAAATGAAGATCTAGAGTTGCTTGATACATCCACAAGTTTGTAGATCAATCGGATAATTGGAACACACTTTTTTTTTTCGTATCATTTGGCTAGCACTGTATCTCGGATCCTGTGACAGTTATGAAAAAGTGGTCAACTAACACAATTTTTCTCTGTTTATCCTAAGCATTTTGTTAGTTGATTGCTTCTTGATATCTCTCAAAAAAACCGAGATAAGTTTGGTCAAAGTGATGGGAAAGGGTGTGTCGGGTTATTAAGGCATGCAGAGTACCCAAAGTTGTTACTCATCAAAAAATATTTCCAAATTCGCCAGCTATTCCTTAAATACCTCCTTCCACCTACACGTGTCCCAAAACAACTAATAGCCAGAAGAACCATATGATTCTGAATCGGAAGTCACCTTGATGGTTGCTACAGGGTGTTTTGCAAATAGTTGCGAAATTTTAGACTTTAAAAATAAGATAGATTCGCTCCTAATAACCGAGAAGTTTCAAAATGAACGATCACTTTTCAAGGTCTAAAGGTCAACCGCTATCAACTGAAAATGATCTTCTTGCCCGGATAGATCAAAACACGACGACCTAGATGGTATATCAAATGATACATGGGCACTCTGTTCACGTGAAAAAATATGTACCGTACTCACCGTTTGTTTCTTTTCGTGAAGGTCATGATCAATGATGGTCACACATATGAAGCCGTGGTCATGCATAATATCCTCATGATAGGAAACTGATAATAAGAACGGTATCATGAGACTTGAGCGGGTGTTCTGTTCTGGTTTTGCAAGAAAAAAGGAGGAGCGATTTTCGAACGATAGATGTTCAATCAGTGAAAACAAATTTGGTAGGTTTTTCAGAAAATTATCGAGAATTCTGAAGGATTCCAAGTTTCTGTTGTGAGAGAGTGAGAGATCACAAAGGGCTCACAAATTATTCAACGGCTCGAAACGATTGTAGAGGCTTCTCAAGTGATCTGAAGTGATCTGATGAATTCTGTAGACCTCTGTGGGGCTCTGGAGGACTCGAATGGATTCCGAAGGATTCTAAACGGATTTTGGAGGATTCCAAGGCTCGAGAAGACTCTAGAACATTCTCAATCAATCTGAGCAGTTTTGGAGTGTTCTGGAGGACTCTAGAGGATTCTGAATCCCTTGACAGCTCATCCTTCTGAACTAAGATGAGTCAAAATCTTCATTTTTTTCCTGCTGATTACGACCATCATCATCGGAAGTGAGCATACTAATCAACATACGAATACGTAACTTCATAGTTAGTCATTCGCCACTGTCGACATTTGACGTCAAATTCTCGAGAAAAAAACTGTGATAAGAGATCAATTTCTTGTTAAAAGAGCAAGAAAAATGTCGATAAGGAATCGAACAAAAATTTTTACAATTTTTCTGGGAGCATTATGGAGGACTCTGAAGGATTCTGGAGAACTCGGGAAGGATCTGTAAATTTCAGAAAACTTATGCGAACCCCGGAAAACGTTTTAAAAGATCTGAAAAATTCTATAAGATTTTGAAAGATTCTAAACAACGGGGTAGGATTCTGAGAGTCCCTGAAAGAAACTTGAGGATTCTGAAGGATTCTGAATTTTTTGTCTTTCCAAAATGTCTTCGCTTATCACCAAATGACTCGTCCATCGTCTTGTTTATTTTTCCAATCTTCTTTTTTCTCCCCCCTCCAATTTGTTCTCCATTTGATCTCTATCTTCTTCTCCACTACTTTTTTTTCCTCGCGCTCTCTCACACTTCATTTTGAACCCAACACACAAACACCCAAACACATGTTGGTTGGCTGGAGTGTGCGTCTCTTTTTTTTTGTTTCGCAAGTTGCGATTAGGAAGAAAAATCAATTTGTTCGTCTGTTTCCTCTGCGTCTCTCCACTCTCTAGCTTCCTCCATAATTAGCGATTATCCGAGTATATGGTTTGACCGGAATCACTATCATATTACAAGAAGAATTGAATCGTGACTAATCGGAGAATGAGTGCTTAAGGAAGATTTTTGGCAAAATTTGGCTGTGGTAGATCATATTGGATTCGAAGTTGAGTAGCAAGATTTTTGATCTACCAGTTTTGAAAGACGCACTGAAAAGTTTGAATGATTCATAACTCGGCTCTCAGTGAGCCAACTTCAATGAATATTATGTAGATAAATTGGAAGTTTTTAGCAGATTTCAGACGTTTTAGAAAATCGTTTAAAAGGGAAACTTGAAACCAGCTTGACCAGAATTTGATTGGGAAGTTTAGCTGACCTGTCTAGTTTTTTCAATTACAGTTTTAAGACTATTCAGATTTCATACAGTACCAGACATTAACATTTAAAGTCCGAAAGTTTCTAGTTATGAGCGGCCAACTTTGAGGCTTTGAAAATTGGCTCAAAAACTGATCCAATCTTTTCCGAACATTTGTGGATATAATAAGCAACTCTAGATCTTCATTTTTTGTTAACAACTTTTTTCGAAATTCACAACAAAGCCAGGTATGACGTATTGAAGAATACGAGCCCACAAAACGTTTGAAATTTACACTGTCACGGGACTATAGACAATATAACTGACTTGACAGTAATTTCCAGAAAAAGTTGACCACTACAAAAATGAAGATCTAGAGTTGCTTGATACACCCATCAATTTTCAAAAAAATCGGATGATTAGAACAAACTTTTTCAAGTGCTCAAAGTTGGCCATCTTCAAAAATTCCTGAACTGCAGAATCTCAGAAGTCGTGACCTCAATTCTTACCATATCTTCATTCACTACCGTACACTATCGTATATTTCCTTTTTCATTTATTTCTTGCTTTATTAAGTTCTCCTGATTCATTACCGTATCCCTCTCTCTCTCTTTCTCTCCTCCCGTCTTCCCAATGTTCCTCATCGTTAGAACCGTCGATTGGTTGATGATGGGGGTGGAGAGTGGCGATGAGAAGAAGGTATAAAGATCTACTACTCTCAAGTGATGTCAGCAACCTTTTCCCATGCAAGTATCTCAATGTTGATTGTGTGTAGTTTGACCCTTCACTTTTCTCGGAACCTTTCTCGGAACAATCCCTCAACTTTGTCAATCGATATCTCAAAAGCTAGAAGAGCTATTAAAAAATGATCAACTACAAAATTATTCAGCATAAAATTTGAAACATTTTTGCAAGTGAAAACTTTTCGATAACTACGCCAGTTCTTGAGATATAGCGCTCTAAAGTGTTGTTTGTTGAAAGATTGATGACTCATTGTTGTGACTTCTTCTGCAAATGAGATGTTCCAAGAGATAGACAGACCAGTGCGGTCAGGTCTTGCTGAGAGAGAACAATAAGTTAGTACTTGATGTTTTGTACTGCTCGTTTGCAGGTATACAGATTTCATCACATTACGCAACTCATTTAGTACAGCCGATAGTTAGTTTTTCATTCACCCACTGTTCTCTCACTGCCGGTGGTTGGGCGGCCAGAGCTGCCAGGTCTACCTGAGTGGACTTTGAGGTCGGATTAGGTTGGTGGTCCTCTAAGTGAGCCTGATGGGACCTCGATGGTCTATTCTTAGGGTCTTTTGGGCCGACTCCCAAAAGATTGGATCATGAGCTGTGAGGCCTTACACTGAAATGCATTCTTTGCAAATTGCTTGAAAGAAGTTTCAGCGAAGTTTGAGTAAAAGGATCTCGTGACTTCGAGCCAAAAAAGTGCCTAAAATTTCAAGAGATTCGCAAAGCGGTTTTTCAGTCCTCCTTGTCCATCATCTGTGTATCTGTTTGTCTGTTCTACTAGACCCCCCAGTCCATTGATAGGCTGGGAGCCCAATCAACAGTACCCTTGCCCACGTGTCATGAGTTCAAAAAATGAGCAATAGAACGATATCATGAGTGCAAAACGGTGGTGCAAACGGAGTCGATTGACTGATTGCAGAAAAATATGTTTTGGCTTGGAGAAACACAAATTTACATCGAACCAGGCTCCATTTCAAGCCTCGAATTTCAATTATGACACCATCTACCATCTCCCGGAGTAGTACGTAATAGCTCAAGAGTCGGTGCCAACTCGGAACATCTAGGGTTTGTAGCCCAGTTGAGACTCAATCATTATCCAAGTACTCTTTTCTAGACACCTACCTTTGACCTACTCACCGAGACACTGTAGTTCGGTCAGAGATTTTCATTTCTCTACCTTCTATTAGTCTAAGAACATAACAGTACCCATCAAGGATGGGATGTCTAATCACCCAGACATAGACCCTGATAACTTGATAATATGGTAACAATTCAGTAAACACACTCACACACTCAATATGAAGTTTGATCTACCCCTATCATCTGACTCTCTTATTCTATCTCTGAAGAAGTTATAACAATCACGTTCTTCAATCTAATAGCCATGTTGATTTTCAAGGGAAAAGGGTACTGTAAATGACTTCCTGAGCCTTATTATATTATTCATTCGCCAACTCTCGAGTCTTTGTGCAACGACATTCCAATATTCCGCAGCTCGAAAAAGCCTTTTCGCGCCTATCAGGCATATATTTTCTCCCTTTGTATGCATGAAAGACAAAAAATTAACATAACGCTTTTTCAAACTGCGGAATGACGGAGTGTCGTTGTGCGAAGGCTCACAGGTTTGCGAATGGATAATAGCCTATTTTCTTTTCTGAGTTTTCCCACAGTAATCCATCCCCTTGACACCCATGATGCTCTAGTTTGATCATTGTCTTATGTATTGTCCCGTTGTGTTCGTTTACACATCAACATCACTGTCTTCATCTTATCAGTCACTTTCTCTCCCTACCTATCTCTTTCTATTTCCCACTATTTTTCCAAGAAGGGGAAATGTCATGACTCAACCCCCTTATCAACTGCTTTTATTGTCAACTTCCTTTATTGACACGAATGGTCATTTACGTCGAATGATACCGTCTCTCTACTAGTTTTCATTGACAATCTCCTTGCTCATTCTTCTCTTCTGTCAATGTCATCTGACAGATTTTTTCCCCTCTTACGAAATCTAGATTTTTTTCAGACAGACACACTATCAGAGAGCCAATGAAATGGTATGTAACACGATTAAATTTTAAATTTCGGGCCAAGAACATTTGTAGTCCTCGTGGAAAAGAGATTAGCGGGATTTTACGGTAGGCGGTTTATCTTTGGAATGAAAAATGGTACAAAAAAGATGTCAACAGATAAAATGTAGATCTCAATGAGAGCTATCGATTGGTATAAAGATCAACTAATAAGAAAAATTGGGAGTTGAGATATGACGGTTTTGCTGTGTGCCATCTGGCACACGAAAGACGGAAGAAATGCCATATCTCAACTCCTCATCAATATTTTTAGCTGATTTATATACCTGTAGATAGCTCTTATTGAGATCTACATTTTATCAATTGACACCATTATTGTAACATTTTTCGTTCTTTAGATAAACCGTTTTTTGTCCACGAGGAGTACACAAAATTTTCCATTTTCAAGAAAAAAAAAATGTTTTTTCGAATTTTTTTTTGATTCATCCGATGTAAAATTTGATTTCCAGTAGAATAATAAAATTTTCAGAGCCTAAAAATCAAAACGAATAACGTTATGAACCAATTTCAGGACTCCCAATACTACTCCCCACAAATGGACTATGGGCACTCGCAGGCCACGCCACAAAACTTCCAATACGACTACACAAAGCCCACGATGGTTCAGAGTCCTCAGAATCAGATGGCGTTCCAGCAGGACGCTTACCAGGGATACTGTAACCAATCATCTCAAGTACATGATGAGTTCCAGAAGGTGCAGTATTTTCTGAAGGAGGACGTGCCCTTGGAGCAGTGGGATGGACAGACAAACTATGGGGACGGACAACTTTTGCCGCCTCCCTCGGTTCAATCCATGAACTACAGTAGTCCAATGGTGTTCAATAACAACAACAACGATAATAATGGTAAGAAATATTGGGGCTCTTATCCGTTATAGGGGATTATTGAACTTTTGGGGACCCCGAAAACATTTAGGGGTCCAATGGACTCTTTTAGGGGTCTTTTCAGCCATATGAAGGACTGATCTCATTTCTCAGAAATTGTTTTGTTTTTTCAAACATATATGGGACTTTTTCCAATTTTCCGATTTTAAAGTAGCCTTCCGGGGTTTTTACAACATGCACGTCTTTTTTGCCCTCCTTTTTTAAACTAGGCTTAGAAATTACTGTCCTAAATTTTCTCATTCTACAGGCTTAGGAAAAAACCCCGGAAACTTTTCCTACTTTTTTGGTTGACATGGTTTTGGGAGTTGAATGGTCCCTGAATATTGGATGTCTAAACTTAGCTAATTAGGCAATTTGAGCAGCAAAAGTTGCCAACTACACATCTTTGTTGTATTTTAGGCTTAGGCTCAGTAAACTCCGTAGAAGTTTTGGTTTAAATTCATGTTCATTGTTTTTCGATAAAAAGATAAAAAGAAATGGGAATACATTAAGAAGTTATTCAAATTCGACCCGCTTCTGGTTTTTTCCGTCCTTTTTGGGTTTATTGAGGATTTTGTAATCCCGGAGGACGCCTTCTCCTCGAAAAACGAAATTTTCAATGTCGCTTAAATTGCAGTGGTGAGAATAAAATTGCGACCATCCGTCGTTCATTAAGCACTGAAAGTAGGTGACAATGAGTATATACATATTTTTGAACTAAGAAACTTGCCAAAAATCCGGTTCGCAAAATTTGAATTCGAAGAGTGATGTGGGATTTGCTGACGGTTGGCATCCTTCTTCTCACCTCATAATCCCAGTTTCCGTTTACTTTCGAATTGAAGACGATATCCTGGAATGATTAAAGGAGGATTCCGGCAAAAAATTTTATTGCTTTATAATGTAAAATCAAGCGTGCTGACTCCAAAAATCCTAATGAAAACGCTCAAAAACTGCTCTAAATACCCGAAAACCCGACTCAAAGAGACCATTTTTGAAAAAAGTGCCCCTATTGGCCACAACGGTTTTTGTCCATTTTTCGTCGTTTTTTCGAAAATTTTTGAATTCAAACATGAAAAAAGCAACAAAAATGGATACGCGAATAAAAAATCGTCAATTTTAGTTAAAAATTTTTGAAAAAACGACGAAAAATGAACAAAAACCATTGTGGCCAAATGGGGCAACTTTCTTCAGAAATGGCCTCTTTGGGGCGGTTTTTCGGGTGTTTAGAGCAGTTTTTGAGCGTTTTCATTATGATTTTCGGAATCAGCACACTTGATTACATATTTTAAAGCAATAAAAATTTTTTGCCCAGAATCCTCCTCTAAGATGATATAGTGACACAACGCTCAAGCCAACCTCTTCATCAGGTCGAAAGGAAATGTGGAGGGGGATCGGTCCCAGCGAACTCATTATTTCCAAACCAACCCGTCCATCAATAAAAAAGTCTAAATAAATTGTCGAGTTTAACTCTACATGATCCAGTTTGTGGTGGATCTCATTATCCTTTGAGATGAGTTCTGGCTGGAATTGTTTAAAAAAAATGAATGGTATGATTATCAGAAACCTACCGGAACACGGAGTGCCGTTGCAAAAGCAACGAGCACGAAGAGCAAGATGACGCTTGTTTTCATGATGAACGAAGACTGAAAATTACTAGATAAGTGAAAATGACTGTACACTGAAGTAGGGTGTCTAATAGATGACAAAAAATGCGCATTCACATTAGATTAGACTAGATGACGTCTCTGGGGCGGTGCATCGTCTAAGATACGATCTGCGCAATCTACTGTTTGCTCTACTTTCCCATGCAACAAAGAGGACAATTAGCTCTTTACGTCATCAATTACGTCATCAATTGTTTGCTACAGTGAACATTAGGTTAGATTGGATGACGTCTCATCATCCAAGACACGATCTGCGCAATCAATAAGCCATAAGAAGCAGAGAAATGGGAAAAAACCGAAATTAGCAACAATTTTTGAGCCAAAAACCTCATCAAAATCTATTGAAAATTGTCTTTTTCTTTGGGGCGGCGCCAAACTGTGCTCAGATTGATTCTGGAGACAAACCAAACTATGCATTTCCAGCCTACATCGAGCCCCAACCCACCAACTATCATCCATGGGTTCAAATGGAGCCGGTTGCTCAGCTCGAGGCATTCATCCAGCCCGAGCCAGAGATCATGCCACAAATTGACGAGGAGCAGGTGAGATATCAAGCTTTTCAAACTTAGCTTGTCGAGAGCTTTAAAATGAGTATAATCACGCCTAGGCTCCGCCCACTTTGAGCCATGACGGACCAGGGGGTCCCAACGGACCCCTGGTGAAGCCTAGTCGTGTTCATATTCAGTTTGATGCTCTTAAAACGCTGAATTTAAATTTGGTGCGATAAGAGCTTCAAAATGAGTATAATCACGCCTCAGCTTCGCTCAATTTGGGTCCCACCACGAAAACTACAGTAATCCTCAACTACGTGGCAAGACCCAAACTTGTCTACAAACTTGCCCATGATTATAGTCATTCGAAAGCTCTCAACACGCCAAGATCGAAAACTGACATGGGAAAGTCTCAAACTAAAAATTTGCAGAGAAAACGGGAGAAGAGCAAGGGCTACTCGGCGAAACACTTGGCGAACAAGAAGCAGACCCTAATCGAGAACCAAGAGAAGGCTGGACAACTTTTTGAATCGGCAAAAGTTCTCGAATTTCAAAACGACAAAAAGGAGGAAATTCTCGCGTTCGCTGTGGAGCACGTTTTGATACCCGCCGTCCAGGACAACAACTGCAATTTCGATGTTGGAATGTACAGTATGATTGAGCAGGAGAAAGGGATGATCGAGGAGGAGATCACGGAGGAGAAGAAGATGGATGAGGAGTTTCAGAAAAAATCCAAGGTGAATTTGAGCTTCAAAATGAGTATAAACATGCCTAGACTCCGCCCACTTTTAGGCTAGATGAGAGACGCAGAGTGTCTCGTTTTTCTGTGTCTCCCGCCGTACTACAAAAAGTACCGTAACTCAGTTAATTTTCAATCAATTCTAATGAAACTAAACATTTTGAGTTTAGCAAGACAAGAGCTTTCGAATGAGTATAATCATGACTAGTTTAAAAAATTTTCCAATTTTCGTGTCGAGACTCAAAAAACTCAAAATTTTCATTTCAGGTCATGTTTATACTTATTTTGAAGCTCTCAAAACGTTGAATCTGATTTTAACGCATTGAGAGCTTCAGAATGAGTATAATCACGCCTAGGCTCCGCTCGAATTCGGATCCCCGCCACGAAAACTACAGTCATCCTTATCTTCGTGGCGAGACCCAATTTTCGAAGCAAATCTAGTCTTGTTTATACTCATTCAAAAGCTCTCAACACGGATAGCTCAAAAATCAAATTTTCAAATCACCAACACCTCTCCATGTTTCATTTTCAGGCTCTCAAGGACTCACAGGTTCACTTGGATCAGTGCAAGACTGACAACGCAAACAAGGAAACTGTACCGGTTTACGTCGAGAAGAATGTGAGTTTTTTGAGTGTTTTTTTTACTGGAGACTTTATTATTTTTCCAAATTTTCAGGGAGTCCGAAAAGAGATCAGCAAGAAGACGATTGCCACAAGATTGTGCAGAGCCAATGGTGCCTATGAGACATGCTTATCTGATCGTGAAGCCGCAATCAATCAATATGTAAGTCATACAGTTTTGTCACTTAGAAATTTGAATTCGGCTCATCGAGAGCTTCAAAATGAGTGTAAACACGACTAGGCTCCGCCCACTTTCAGTTTGGGACACCTTTCCAGAGCCTACTCTCAAAGTGGGCGGAGCCTAGTCGTGTTTATACTCATTTTGAAGCTCTCAATGCACTGAATTCAAATTCCTTGTTTTAAGAGCTTCAAAATGAGTATAAACACGGCTAGGCTCCGCCCACTTTTGGGGCACCAAAATTTGACATCCCTTCAACTCTGCCAGTTTTCAACCGATTTTTATGATTTTAGACTCAACATTTTTCAATTTTTCCCCTAAATCTTGATGTTTTACAGAAAATCAAGCGTCAACAAAAAATCTCCGTGCTTCTCGATCAACGTTGGCACTACTTCGAGCCCTACATCGAGCAGGCTCTCAACAATTACTCGGATCGCATTTTTCAGCGAGCACAGTGGAATGGAACTGTCGATAAATTGAACGACTTGTATCATGTTGTTTTTAAGCCCGGGTAAATTTCCCCGGCCGTGCAAATGTGCTCCATTGAGAAAAATTGAAAAATTGGGTTATTCATCGTTAGAGCGCGTTTGCAACCTTCCCATCTGCCACAATCCATTGTATTTTACAAGCGTGCTCTATTGAGAAATTTTGATTCAGAAAATCTCACAATTTCTCAATAGAGCGCACTTAACCATTGTCTCTGTGAGAATTTGTCAAGTTTTTTTTTCCATTTTTCAACAAAAAAAGTTATTTATTTTCATCTTCAAATTTATTTTTAAATATTTTATTGTTCAGTAGAGCGCATTTGAAACACAGTACTTGTAGCTTCCCATATTTTCCCCCGGTTTTTGTTTCAATTTTTTATTGGTAAAACTTCTATTTTTGTCCCGGTTTTTTTTTACATTTTTCTTGGTTTGATGGTTGAGTAATAAATATATTTGTGTTTGAAAAGAAGTCAGTCTGAAAATTAGAAAATTTCAAAAAAAAAAAAATTTTTCGAACAAAAATTTTTTCGGAAAATCGTTCGAAAAATTTTCGAATTTCCATAAAATTGAGCACGGTGCGTTATTTCGGAGTGTCGTGGTCTGCTTGGCAGTACTGTGAAATTTCTTTCGTTGAAATTTTGTTCAAACAACAAATTTTTGAAAATTTTTGAAAATTTTTCGAAATTTTTTTAACGTTGTCAAAAATCACCCATTGCCCGACAGAATTCAGATATTTTCGAGATCTCAAAAAATCTGAACTTCTCAAAAATCAGATTTTCTGTATTTTTCAGAAACCCTGAATCAGGAAAATTTGAAAATCTCAGAATATCCAAAATATCAGAGCCTCAGAGCATGGGAATCTCGGGGTCTCGAAATCCCAACTTTACCATGTCCAGGTCAAAGTCGGGTTCCAAAACCGTCGGCTGGAATAGAAAAGACAAAGAGTGCTAATCAATCAATCAATCACGTCTTCACTCTTCGCGTCTTCTGAGAAGGCTCATCTCAAGCAACCTTCCCAGATACCAACTCTCAATCCATCACTCTTCGCGTCTTCTCGGCCATCAGATTTTGCTAGGCCATCGTTGACCTACCCTCTCACGTCTCCTCCATTCACTCCTTCTTCATATTCTACCCCGTCATGACGACCGGTTTCCCGCTCTATCGATTACCCCAGAAGGCAGTGTCCAATGTTTTGCGGTGTATGGACTCGATTGATTCGTGAGTTTGATTATTAGTGTATACGTGTTGCTGAACCCTCATTACAGTTTCCTGTTCTCACTGTGCTCTCAACGATGCGAAAGATCAGTTGGCCGGTTGAATTCGAAGGTTTTCCGATTCGTCGTCGCGTTTCAAGGATTCCATATCGGAATGTTCATCGAGTTCGACGACACCTCAGTAGTTCATGTGGCCGTGCTTCCACACACTTGGATGAGTCAGCGTCTGGATATGGAAGCTGCGCAAGACTATCGAGTCAGCTATTATCCGCCAGCAAGGAAGGGCGTGAACTTCGAGAAACCTGTTGGAGGTGTTGAAGAACAATGGATGCAAAATCTAGTTGAAGAGGAAGCGGAAAGTGTGGTCCTTAGAGAATTGAACCGTCTAGATAGGTGGCCGCAAAAGCAAACCTTCGACTTCAGTGCGCTGAGTTTCAAGAGCTGGTACTATCATTGCAAGAAGATCTACCACTTGAAATGCATCACCACGTTCATCTTCAACAACATTTCATTTGCTATAGACATGAAGCAGATTGCTCGAGTACTGGGAGGAATCAAAATCGGAACCCTCATGCCAATCTCTCAGCCGCCAGAAGCTCTCCAGCAAATCTTGGCTCTTCGCTTGCCATACCATATGATTTGGTTAGATACACATTCGTTCGCAAACTCATTGTCCCTCCAGAAGACCATGATTGAGAACATTGCATGCGCTCAAATCGAGGGAGACGAACCCGCTGATGCGTTCTCGGTAACTTTGGACGATCTACTGGTGGCGAGCGCGGAAGAATTGACTCTTGGCTTACCCAACATTTCCAACAAGGGCCTGAACCAATTTTTGAAATGCTGGATGCGCGGCTCGAACTCACGACTGAAGGTGTTGCGAATGAATTACCCGTGCGACTACGTATTCAGTGAGCCTATCATAATGAGAAACATTTCTCATGTGAAGATGTCTTGGCCCGATTTGAGAGAGAAGTTGATGGAGCATGACTATGATCAGGATCCAGACGAGGAGGCTCCCCATATCTGCAATGTTTTAGGTCTGCATGGAAGAGAGGCCACGTTCACATTTGGGCAAACAGAACATGGTCCGGTGTGCCAGTTTTATGTATGGAATCGAATGTGTTCCTCTTTCCATTAGTTTTTGAGCTCTTTGTATTGGCTTTGTTTCGTTTTGTTTTGTGAAAAAAAAAATGTTGCTTGAATGAAAACGTTCTTTCGTCTTCCGTGTACTAGAAGAAAGACGGGAAAACCGTCACATCTCAACTCCCAATTTTCCTTATTAGCTGATTTTTAGACCAATCGATAGCTCTTATTGAGATCTACATTTCATCTGTTGACCTTTTATCTGTAGCATTTTTCATTCCAAAGATAAACCGCCTTCAGTAAATTTCCATAAATCTCTCCATTTTTCTAATCTTTCATTCACATTGAGTTCAAAATCAAAAAAGAGAAAACAAAATCACAGATTAGAACACAAAATGTGTGGGGAAAAAGACAAGAGATATATTAGAGGTCTTTGAAAATCACAATTTGGGAATAAAAAGTGTAGATCAAATTTTTGATTTTCATCACTGATCCTGCAAGATCCATTGGCTCCGCCCATGAATTGCTCCGATCTGAGAAAAAACATGAATCGATTTTATGAGAATTTGAGAAAAGATAGACTCCGCCCCCTTCTTGCTAGTTTCTAGATAGAAAATCAACATGATATGGTTGATGGCACAGTTAACATAATACTGCAAAAAGGGGCGGAGCCTAAATCCAAAAATCGTCTTACCAAAAACGTCTTGGTGTCCTCCACATACTCATCCGGTACCAAATGACACATATTATGAACGAAGACCTTATTGAGTCTCGAATCTTCTCCAAAGAATTGAATCATCCATCCAACGTGGATGAACAGACGGTGCATCCAGACGGGAATCCACTTTTGGTCGGGTTTCGGACTTGGAGCAAAGTTTCGAAACTTTGGTAGATCAAATGTTCGCGCGATTTCATGAAAGGTTGTGATCTCGGTTTGATCACCGGCAGGCTGTGGGTTGCAGAGGTGGAGTAGCGGAGGGGTACGGTGTTGGCAGGGGGCAATGATTTTGGACACTATTTGGTCGATGCACGAGGTGTTGATAAAGGTGGGCTGGAAAAATAAGGCTGGCTTTTTGATCTACCAGTAAAGTTACTTATGAGCGCTTCACCAGATCAAGTTGTTCCACAACTTTCTTTCCGGACTGGTAGATCAAAAATCACAGATTTTTTTTTGGCTCAAGTTTGATCTCCCCCCAATAACTCGTCTCATTTTCATCGTACTGAATTGAAACTGAATTGATACTGAATTACCACCAATCGATTGGAAATTTGATTTTACATCGAAATACATTAAACAATTAGTAGATCAAAAACCAACTTTCTTCTCTCATGTTTGATCTACCCCCATAACTCGGCTCATTGTTATCGTACTGAATTGAAAATACTACCATTCGATTGCAAATCGAATTTTACGTCGAACTACATTAATGGACATCCGGTAGATCAAAAATAATTTTTTTGCGCAAGCTTTGATCGACCCCCATAACTCGGCTCATTGTTATCGTACTGAATTGAAAATACCACCATTCGATTGGAAATTTAATTTCGCATCGAACTACATCACTGGAGAATTAGTAGATCAAAAACCAACACTCACCTCTTTCATATCCGAAATCACGCTCATTGCCTGTTTGATCTTCCTCTTCAATTCCTCGCATCCATCTTTCTTCCAATTGATTCCAACCACCAATTTTTGGAAAAGCACCAGAATCGCTTGAGACGTTTCCAAGACGGTCTGCCCATCGTGGGATACGGTTTGACACGGTGTCCCGTAGATTCTCATGTTTCGACGGGAAGACTCGTAGAGGGGGTCCTCAACGATCTGAGAATCGTTTTTCAGTTTGTTAATATTTTAAGGTCTATTAGAGTTTCAAATTTGCTATCGATCTGTATAAATTTCGTCAAAATTGGTTCACTGAGAAGTGAGTTATGACTGGAAGAACAAATTTGACCAAATAAAAAGTTCAATTTTTGATCTACCATTACTCACCGATAACAGACTCAAATCCACATCGAATTTCTTCAAAATCCGTTCAAACTTTCCCAGGTCTATCGTCTTGTGCACTCCCTCATTTCCGGGAGCCCATTTTTCTTGGTATCTAGCGAGACGCTCTGAAATTATCTCAGTTCCCGTGACAGTTATTAACAAGCCGTCAACTAACAAAATGTGCAAAATTTTATGCTGAGCAATGCTGTAGTTGAAAATATTTTGATAGCTCCGCCCACTTTTGAGATATACGCTGCCAAACTCAAAGCGCGTTCAAAAATGGAGAAGTGTAGACGAACCGCGTAGGCGCTAAAAGGGGCGGAGCTATCAAAAAATTGTCAACTAATAAAATGTGCAGAATTTTATGCTAAGCAATTTTGTAGTTGACATCTTTTTGGTGTCTATTAGGATATTCAAGATGAATAGAGTTAAAGGCTCACTATCGTCCTCTTTGATCGGGGTGCCTTGTTTTCGAAGCACCAACGGAATGAGGTCCAGAATTTGACTGGTGAACACAGTCTGCTGATATTGGTCAGTGTAGAGAGGTGCTGGGATGATTCGGAAATAAATCGGACTAGATATGTTTCCTTCCTGGAAACTCATAGGCTTATAGCGTACGCCCTACGAAAAAAAACCCACCAAAAAGTTGGCCTGAGTCGACAAGAACTTCACACACTGCTCCATGCTCCAATCCTCACTTTTATCGATCAAATGAACAGCATTTTTGACGGTGGCACTGTCGTTTTTGTCAATCAGAAACCAGTCGATCTGATGTTTCTCGTAGATTTGTTCAGGGGTGTCGTGGAAGTTGGAAATGATTGTTGTGGGGGATGAGAGAGGGTTGGTGGAGGATCGGCAGGTGGCTTCCCAGGAGGTCTGAAAGTTTGAGGTTTGAGGTTGATTGAACTGGTAAACCCAGCCATTTGAAAACCAGGTACTTGAAACTCCTAGATTTCAAAGTTACAGTGCTGGTCAAAAGTATATGGCCAACTTTGAGCAGTTGAAAAAGTATGTTCCAATCACTCAATTTTCATGAAACTTGGTGAGTGTATTAAACAATTCTAGATCTACATTTTTGTAGTTGACAACTTTTTACGAAAATTGCTGTGAAGTGAGTTACGTCGCGTATAGTAACACAACTTCAGAATTCAGTTCGTTTCAGGGCGCATGATCTTCAACGCAACATAACTGACTTGATTGCGAATTTTGTAAAAAGTTGTCAACTACAAAAATGAAGATCGAGAGTTGCTTGATACATTCATCAAGTTTCATAAAAATCGAGTGATTGGAACATGCATTTTTGAGTGTTCAAAGTTGATCATCTTGGGCGGTACTGCTCATGCGGTGGCGAAAAATGGTGAGGGTACTTTCGGTTCCATTTTTCGTCACTTTCTTTTGAAGTGACTGGCTTTCCAAAGTGATTGACATTCAAAACAACTCAATTCAGTATTTCGAAATTCGATGAACAAAATCTGATAGTGACTCACCACCAAATCTTCGCCTTGATATGTGAATGACATATTGTTGCTGCAGGAGGGAAAATAGTTCCATTGTTTGGATTTTGGTTCTTCTGCAGATGGTTCGTTTGGCAGCATGTTGGCTAAAAAGCAAAACTCAAGAAAGACATTTTCGCATTAAAAGTTAAAGCAAAGACATGAAAAATGTGAAAAGCCAAGTTTAAAAAATTTGATTTCAAAAAGTGCACACATAGTCAGTTTTCGAAGCGTTGTATCTTGAGAACCCGCGCAGCAAATCTTAGAAAAGTTATACCATTGAAAAAAGCATAAAACGAAATTCTAGAAACCAGTTGAAATTTCAGAATCTAAGATTTCGAAGCTTATGAAAATCCAGTTTAAAAAAGTGGACCCACTCAAAGTGAAAACCTGTTTAAAACGTCTATATCTCAAGAGCCCATGAAGCAAATTTTGAGTTTTTAATATCATTCGAAAGAGCTTGATAGGTTCTACAATATTAAATAAAAAATTTGAGGAACTTTGTTGAAATGCAGTTCAAAAAGTGAAACTTAACAACTAGGACAATACAGAGGCTAATCTTCAATCCACCGTATCTCTAGAGCCCATGGATCGAAAACTGTGATTTTTATATCAATCGAAAGAACGTAAAATGTTCTACAAGACTCATCAAACAATCTCAACCAGACCAACATTTTAGAGAATATAAAATGAGAATTCAAAAGTGCACCCGAACTCCAACACGACAAAAACAGAGTGTTGTATTTTAAGCCTGTATGCTTCAAGTTTCAAGATCTTTATACATAGCATTCGGAAGAGCTAAACAAGATCTACAAATTCTTTCCTAAAAATCAAACAAATCAAAACCACAACACCGAAGAATTTCGTTGGCGAAAGTGCACTCCGCCTCCAGAACAACAAGCCACCTCTAGAGGCGCCCTCAAGTCGAGATTAATCCCACGCGTGGTGGCTGTTGCCGTTGCCAAGGGCAACTCCCCCCGAAGGGATAACCGAAAACGGGGAGAAGATAAAGAGTGCAATAGGGGCCCAGACACCCGACGACACACACACACCCGGCGCACACGGGATCATGCACTAAAAGACAGGAAAAATGAGGAGGAAGGGGTGTGAAGAATACGAGAAGACATGACGTCTCCTTTGCTAATAAACCGGAGGCTAGAGAGAGTGTGTGGAATCGAGAGATGGCAGACACTATATGCACTATTTCTCTCTTGCTTTTTCATTGCGGAGGGGCTCATTTCGAAACCCGGAAAACGAGGTGGGGGAGGAAAAATGAAGGATTAATAGGGGGGAAATGGAATGAGAAAAAGGTCTGCCCGGCAGATGGGAAATGTCGTACCACAGATTGAGAATGGAGATTCGGAAGACGTTGATGAAAAAAAACTTAGGGTGGTATTCAAAGAGTCAATGTGGAGTTCAGAAAACTAATGAAATGGTAGCTTTCCGGATTCTTTGAAATCCGTTTCTGAGGGATTCCAGGTGTCTGAATAAACATCGTAGCTGGTCTAACACCCTACACAAAGGACCGAGTTGTTTATCGCGACCAGAAGACGCGATTACGTCAGAAGCAGAGAAAGGGAACATTTCCGCCGCATCACCGTAGTGAAAGTTGCGCAAGCCGTTAGCGATAAAGAAACCTTTCTCCTTACCGACGATGGGGAGGAATACTGGCTAAGGAGACGATATATAAGGAACGCCTAAATGTCGTCTCATTTGTACCTCTCATGTAATTTGTACCTTACTTCATTGTCATTGAAACGTTTGCCTATCGTCTGTCAACTGTCTTCACTTGGTTGTTTGAAATAAATCTTGGAAATACCACTGAACCACCCGCCGCTCCTACTGCATCATCTTGGAACCCCACTTGCTGGACCCCAAATTGGTGCATCGACCAGCTGCGCCAGGATTCTGCCGAACTATCAAGTGAGTTTACCGCACCGGCTCTGCCAGGATACTCTGAGCACAACAGTGCCAGTAGACCATAAAAAGTCTACCCGAGTTTGCCATACCTTTTACTCTTAGTAGTAATCGGGGGCCACACTAAGGTACCTACCTAACCGGTACGAGGTGTTTCACATTAACCTTTGTCTCCAACTCCAGTAACCATGTCTGTAACCTTACAAGACATCGATACATGGGGGGAGAGCATTAATACTCTCCAAGCAAGCTTGGTTGAAGGTCTCAAATCGACCATCAACAAAAACTTGAAGTTGATCCCTTCTGAAGCTTTGGCCGTAGAAGCACAACAAGACCTCGATGAATACATCATCGACTACGGTATCAAGCTCAAGACAGACGTTGAAAAATACCGCAGAGAGTATAAAGAGTACTCAAGAAAGTACCAAGTAACTTTAGAAAACCTGTACGACACCCCAACGGGTACAGTACTGGCAGATAAAGTGAAACACCTCATCGAAAACACCTCTGCATCTCACGACTTGATCAAGCAGTTAGTCCAAGATCTGGAGAAAAAACTGCAAAATCGACACGATAAGATCAATGAGATCGCAGTTAAAAATAATGAGACACCGTTAGCCCCGACCAGCTATCACATTATCGAGCGACTTCTACTCAACACCGTTAACATGAACACGGCGTTTGTGAGAAGACCTCAATCGAATAGCAACCCGCAGGTTAACAGTTTCATTACCGAAACAAAAAACACACTACACCATAGACATGTAAAGTTACCGGTCTTTGACGGTAATATTGCAGAATGGCCTGCATTCTACATGATCTTCAAACCTTCAGTATTGGACAATACTGAATATGACGATGTTAGCAAACACAACATTTTGAGAAACCACCTGACAGGCGAGCCGCTCGACCTGATCAGACCGTATTACACGGACGGTACCCAGCTCGGCATAGCTGTAAAGAGACTTGAGGCCATGTATGGCTCAAGTGAGAAACAATACGACTACTTATGGGGAAAGTTGACAAAAATCTCTATGGCAAAAGAGAACCCCAAGAGTCTGAGAGCGCTCCACAACGAACTTTATGCTATAATCAATAGCCTGAAGTCTCATGGAGACATTGAAACCCAAAACTTCCAATCGGTAATCAAGTCAAAGATTCCGAGACCAATTTTGATTGAGGTTTTACGTACAAAACCTGAAAACACAACAAAATTGTTGGTAGCGCTAGATGACATCGTTACTATCGAAGAATCAGCGCAAAACGCAGCACCCGTATCCGGTAAAGACACACCCGTTTATGCTGTGAAGAACTCACAGCAGAAACAGCGCAAATGTAAGTTTTGCCAGAGAAACCACTCTACTTCAGAGTGCTTGACCGTCCGCACCTTAGAAGATAGACGTAGTTATGCGAAAGATAATAATCTATGCTTTATCTGTCTTAACAGCGGACACCGAGTCAATGAGTGTAGATACGACGGATGTCGTACGTGTCAAAAAAGACACAACTACGCACTGTGCCCAAAAAACCCAAACCTAGCCAAGCAAGGCTTCCAGAAAAAACCTCACCAAAAATCTGAAAATTCCAGAAACCCAACGTCAAACGACGCACCGAATACCCCTCCACACGATTCGAAGAAGAAGTCGAACGGAGACACACCCACTGGCCAACAAAAAGGGCAACACAACGGATACAACAAAAAACCAGGTCAGTCAAACCAAAAAAGCAAGAGTTATAAAGTTAGCTCGCATGAAACATCACTAATGGTGGCAAACGCGCCAATAGTAGTAGGTGAGGAAATAGAAAAAATACCCGTCCTCCTAGACTCAGGAGCAGACCAATCTTTCGTCTTGTCTAGCTTTGCTGAGAGAGCGAATTTGAGAATCCTAGAAAAGGATTTAGAGATAAACATCTGTGTGTTCGGTCAGGACCCAACACCGATTGTATCTAATAGGGTTTTACTTGAGATAGTAACAAACCAACCCAGTGGCAAAACCATCCGAATCGAGGCATTAACTGTCCCCGAGATCACGGATCTTTTCGACCCAATTCACTTGACTTTCGAAGACCAAAATTACATTGATAATAGTTGCCTAGAGATCGCAAACATTACGGCCTCTACCAAAGCTGTAGCTTTGTTGGGACTTGACGTATTTTGGGATATAGTGAAGGAAGAAAAGCAGAAACTTCCATCGGGAAGATTTATCGTATCGACACTGATCGGATCAGTTGTCTGTGGCAAACAAGATAAATCTTCTAGTAGTACTCACGCACTAATTGCGAAATTGAAGTCGTCAGAGAGCGAACGATACACTGAGAGAAACCTCGAAGAATACTTCGAGATAACCAACATAGGCATTACCGACCCAATCAATGACCCCTCAGATGAGGAAGTCATCTCAAATTTCGAAAAAACCGTAAAAATAAACCCCGATACGAAACGTATCATTGTTTCACTACCTTGGAAAGAAGGTCAAAAAGAAAAATTGGCCAACAATAGATCAGTCGCCATATGCAGACTCAGACAACAGTACCATTCATCCAAACATTCTGAAGCTTGGAAAAAGCTTATCGAAAACTTTGAGGCTATGGAAAATAGCAAAATAATTGAAGAAATAGACAACGACCCAGATATAGGATTCTTCATCCCATACGGTCTAGTCTACAACTCGAATAGTAACACTACTAAAGTTAGGACTGTCTTCGACGCTTCTAGCAGAAGAAAAGGCGAGATTAGCCTAAATAATGCGCTTCATCAAGGTCCTTCCTTGGTTCCTAACTTACTAGGAGTCATACTGAGACTAAGACAAGGAAAGTTTTTACTCAGTGGAGACATTGAAAAGGCATTCCACGCTGTGGAAGTTAACGAGAATGACAGAGATGCTTTACGTTTTGTATGGCTCAAAGATCCCGAGGGAGACCTGAGACCAACCAATCTTCGTTATATGAGATTTAGAAACCTACCTTTCGGAGTTAACTGCTCACCATTTCTACTGTCAATGTCCATTATCTATGGAGCAAGACATGCGAACGCTCCAAAGGAGCTTCAAGAAGCTATTGAAAAAATGTGTTATGTAGATAACATGTTTTTACTCACAGATGAATTTGATACTCTACCGAAAACATACGAACTTGTGAAGAAATTCTTTCAAAACATCGGTATGAATATCCGCGAATTTAGTGTTAACCACCCCGAAAATTTCATCAAAACTGAAGATAAAGCAAAAAACCTAGACAACGTGAAAATGCTAGGATACTCATACGACCTAACAACTGACACTTTCGAAGTCAGAAAACCTACTCTAGAATTCATCGGTCTAAAAAGTTTCCGAATGAATAAAAAGAAAGCTGTAGGCGAAATCACCCTGATTTTCGACCCAGCACAATATTTCGCTCCTCTATATTTAGAAGGAAAACTAATCTTACGAGACATATCTGACCATTCCATCAAATGGTTAGACATTGTCGATAGAGAAATTGTGGATAGAATCATCCAATACCGAGAAAAAATTGAAAACTCAACGTTGAAATTCAGGAGACACATCGAGAACCTGAACGAGACAACGCCAATTCAAGTCGCTGTATTTTCGGATGCATCCGAACACACCTATGGCGCTTGCCTGTACGTGAAGATACCAAAACAGGATGAAACAGGTCAGTATGACATTCATTTGATCACCGCGAAACAAAGAATCGCACCAAGGAACAAAAATTTGACCATACCTAAACTTGAACTGCTAGGCATTCTAATTGGAGTTAGGATCCTAGACTATACTCTGGACGAAATGAATATCAATGTTGAAAAAATTGATATTTTTTCCGACTCTACTATAGCTTTAGCTCAAATCAAAAACATGTCCAGTATTAAAGGAGAAAAACTCCCGCTATACGTGGAAAATAGATGTAGAGAAATCGGAAAAACTTTAGAAAAAATTAAAAAGTCCAAAGAGTGCATAGATATTTCCCTTATGCACACACCTACGGACCAAAATCCAGCAGACCACATAACACGTGGCTGCGAATCCGAAGAAAAACTTCACCAAACCAACTGGTTCACAGGACCAGCATGGTTGTCCGATGACGATCATCCAGATCACCCTAGGAAAAAAGAAAATAATTCACTAATTGTCGAAAACCCTTCGACGAATTTCGAAATCCTAAGTACCGCCATTATGACGGTACAATCAAGAACCCATCCTAAGGATGAAAGTGAAATTATTCCTTTAGAAAAAATCAACAACCTCGAAAAGGTTACAAGAATCACTTCTTATCTATTAAGATTTCTCCGTAATAGGATTTACAATAGATTGAGCAAAGCGAAGAAGTTGAAATTTGAAACTAACTTTCCCGAACTTCGTCATTATCCAAAAACATTTCTGGGAACCCCAAAAACGGACGAAATGGACTTGTCCACCAAACTTTTAATCAGGAACAACCAAAAAATCTACGAAATAGGGGAAAACCCTAAGGAAAACCAGTTTAGAGATCGAGACAATACGAACTCACCATCCGACCAAATTGTGTATCAGCACAGCCGCATACAAGGCAAACCAAAAGTTCCAATTTTGAAAGCTAAATCCCTGTTGTCAAAACTGATTATTCAGAGCTTGCATAGAAATAACCTTCATGCAGGACCAATGACTACTTTAGGACTACTACTTGAAAAATATTCGGGTACTAGTTTTAGAACTGTCGTTAAGAAAGAACTCGAAAAATGCATAACATGTCGAAAGATGAATAACCATGCATTTAGAGAAGTTCCACCTGGTAATCTGCCAGAAAGGCGTACTACCGAAAGTAGACCATTTCAACACATTGGAGTGGACTTTATGGGTCCCTTCAGAACTTTTGTCAAAAATTCTTCGGAAGAAGAAAAAACATACATAGCATTGTTTACATGCGCCACTACTAGACTTATTCATTTGGAGAGAACTTATAGTTTATCGACAGATGAATTCTTGCTAGCACTATCTCGTTTCATGAGTAGACGAGGATACCCAGACACAATTACGTCAGATAATGCCGCAACCTTCAAACTTACGGCAGAAATTTTGAATCGACATTCTGAACGAGATGATGAGACATTTTCGGAACTCATCTTTAGTAAGATTGATGAAAAGAAATTGAATATTCTTGAAAAGGAAATGACCAAGAAAAGAGTCAAATGGTATTTCAATACCGCATTATCTCCCTGGCAAGGAGGATTTTATGAGAGACTCGTAGGAAGTGTCAAAAAAGGATTAAAACATGGACTAGGTAACAATGTCCATAAGTTGAAGGATTTTGAAACTCTTATGATTGAGTGCGAAAGCCTCATAAATAGGAGACCTTTAACATATATTGATGAAAATAGTGAGGACGCACAAATTTTGAGACCGTGCGATATAATCTCACCCCAATTGTACTTTCCTCATTTCGATGAAGAAGGACTTCACGACGAGTACGCTGAGTACACATCAAACTTTCGGCAAGTCAAAAAACATGTGAAAGCCTTCTGGGAAGTCTTCCGTAGAGATTACATAAACCAGCTAAAAACCTTTAAATCCTTTGCACAACCTAATAGAGCAATTTCTAATTTGGTAAAACCAATGATTGGAGAAGTTGTTCTTCTCCAAGACGATAATTCCCCCCGCCAGAAATGGAAAATGGGGATCATCACAGAATTGATGAAAGGACGAGACGGAGAGATACGATCTGTTCGTCTCAGAACCACTCAAAAGAGAAAGGCGAGAGATGGCACTCTCCCTTATAAACCGTATAAAACTATTGAGGTTACAAGACCTCTTAGATTAATTATACCACTGGAACTAAGACCACAAACTCGCGAAATAGATGAGGATGATAAAGAAATTATACCCGTAAGAAAAGTAAATTTGATACGGAAAATATCTGTGAAACCAAAATGTCTTCCTCAAAATGAGAATTTCAGACACAACTGCGGATATAACCCAAAGTTCAACCTATGGAAAACCCTACTCTACGTGTTCATTTTGGCGTTGGTCGGATTTGCATCCTGCAGTGCTACCGACACGGCAACAACAAGAAATGCGCTAAGAGGACTGAAACTCGAAAGTCTGGATAGCCAGACAACTACGTCCACCACTTTGAAACACCAAGAAACAACTACGACAACCGTACCAGGTACGACGACTCGTAGGGAAACAACAAGACCTACAACGGTTACAGAAGCTACAACAGCTCCAACAACGGTTAGTTCAACACGAAGAACTACGACAACAACGACCACTGAATATGTGCCTACATACACTTCTCAGTGGCGAACTACACATACGACATCGGAATGGCGATTCGCCACATCCACCGTACCCGACACCACAACTATGAGAACAACAACTACTGAAACTCCAACCACTACCAGTGAGTTACCTACTACGGTAACAGCTTTACCCGACGTCCAAGAATGTGGGCGCCGGAGGATGACGGAATAAAACCGTCATGTTTCAGAATTCTTCCCGCTTTTCTTTTGTTCTCAAAATTCCTATACCCATCCCTTTTTCTGTCTTAATTGAAATTCCAGAACTTCCTTCGAAACCTTGTTCTCCTTACATTTTCTCTCTTCCCCTCCCCCTCAGCTCAACTTTGTCAACAACAAGAAGCAGTCTACAACCCGAACATTAGCACTCGACAAAAACCCGAACAACCCGAAAACCCAAACTATGGCACCTCTTCTAAATTCCTGATCAACTGCACACGACACCTTCTCGAACAAATGCCCACGACAAATTCTACTCCAATGGTCACAATCCAATCACTCAAGTTCAATCTTCCGGAGAGACAACAGCTGACCACTTCGTTATGTCACCGCCGCCGCCGCCAATATCGCGACCAGAAGACGCGATTACGTCAGAAGCAGAGAAAGGGAACATTTCCGCCGCATCACCGTAGTGAAAGTTGCGCAAGCCGTTAGCGATAAAGAAACCTTTCTCCTTACCGACGATGGGGAGGAATACTGGCTAAGGAGACGATATATAAGGAACGCCTAAATGTCGTCTCATTTGTACCTCTCATGTAATTTGTACCTTACTTCATTGTCATTGAAACGTTTGCCTATCGTCTGTCAACTGTCTTCACTTGGTTGTTTGAAATAAATCTTGGAAATACCACTGAACCACCCGCCGCTCCTACTGCATCATCTTGGAACCCCACTTGCTGGACCCCAAATTGTTGGATCCTAGGCCACCATTGTCTTCCATTCAGAGGATGATAATGTGAGCTTGGTTTAGAAGTACAGTAACCCTTCTGAAACTCCTTTTAGGGAGTCTTCTGGATTTTTTATTTTTCTGGGCTCGGAGAATCGGAGAATTCAAGTGAAGCCTGCTGCTCTGATGTTTCAGGGCTGATAGACGAAAATGAGAACTGTCAATACTCAGAATTGTAAGAGTCGAATCCAGAATCATGAACAACAGCCTCATTAGGGAGTAAGCCGAACTTAGTCTGGAGTTACATGATGTGACATACATATATCATTGGAAAGCTGAGAAAATTTCCAAACATAACTCAGATTCCCTAGTTAGACAGGTAAAACTGAAGAGGCGTGAACATTCAGGAAATTTGTTTTTGAGAATCAAAATCTACACGGTCGATTTTACCTTGACCATTATTTGACTTTTGCAACGTTTTGCTTTTCCTTCCTTTTTTTTACAAATCCAACCGCTCAAAGATTCATAACAAAAATCTCCACGAAATCCTCTCGCTTCTGATTGCTTGAAAAATTTAAAAAAAAAACGGTAAGCCTCTACAAAAGTTTCTACCCATTGTTCAACTCTTCCGTTTCAGCGAGAATGAATAGGCTAAAATGGATCATGTTTGGTGTATTGGTGTCATTTCCAGCGATTTCATATGGATACTATGGTGGGAGTCGCTTCGCTCGAAACTCCACATGTAAGCCCAAATTTTCGCTGCAATCACGCTCTACTGAATTTTTCAGATGACATGCTCTCGACAGTCATCGATAACATGCAAACCCTCGCTCGTATCACCAATGCTATCTTTCTCGAAATCGGCCTCGTCGATGGATCCATTCCCTCCGAATCTCTCATCGCTGAACTCCTTCATATGGGACCGGTCACCATGGGAAGTGTCGTCGATCTGAATTCAAAGGAAGTAAATGAGTCGATCACAAAGGCTTATGAATTTCAAAAGGGAATCGTTTCCACAAAAGACGTTCTGGATCTTGAGAATCGACTAGTGCAGTTGGAGCAAATCAGTAAAGATGCGTTCGTCGTAGAAGACTTTGGGAAGATCGCCAACGCCAACGAAATTCCAAACCTGATGCCTGTGATTTCCAAGTTCGCAGCGGAGAAAGACAAAATCCCACCTGTGCTGAAGGACTTGAGAATGGTGGCTGGACTTTTTGCAAAAATGACCAACAAAACTAGCGATATCAGCAATCAAGAAGCCAAGGACGCTGCCAACCTGTTTCCAGCGATAAATATGAGTTGGGGCTCTCTCGAAACCACCGTTCCAAAACTTTCCACGCTGGCAGAGTTGACCGTTCCGGCTAGACAATTATTCGAAGCTGCACGGTTTAATACACCACTACTCAAGGAGAGCGAATTCCGAAAGATACTGGGAACCACAGTACGATGGCAAATGTTGGACGCAATCAAAGGGAATCTTCAAAAGATTCAAGACGTTTCGAAAGATTACAAGGGTTTTGGAGCGGAGTTCGACTTGATTTCCAAACTTTCTCAAAACCGTCGAGACTTCTGGGCACAGTCTTACAAGTATGCAGCTGGATTTCCACGTGGCTACCAAGACATGAGCTCTTTGCTCAATGACACTGAGTGGGTTCTGACACGTGTCACAAATAGTACTCTGGTGAGTGGGAGTTTGAAGAAGTCTTTCGGAGCATTTGACGAGTTGAATAGTCAATTGGAGGAGTTGGAGTCTCAATGGGAGCCTTTGAATGTTGAAGAGAGTTTTGGAAATGTCGAGGTCTCTCTCAAAAACGCCAAAGACTTTGCTGCAAAACTCTCGAAACCACTCCTAGACATCATGGATAGATTCAAGACTTGCGCCGGATTGGGAAAACTCTTCCCAATCGCAGACTTCACTCACTTGGTGGCGAGCAGCACGGCTCTTCACAAGCTGAGTCTTCAACTTTCTCAGTTCGAGGGCATGGATTATTTTGAGGACTTGAAAGATCTGGGCAGCCTGAAAGCGGCCATCGAAATAGAGCCGAATTCGGAGCAGGAGAAAATTCAAATGGGAATGAATTTTCTGAGCAATGAGGAGTTCCAGAAGGCTAGTATCGGTTTGGTACGACTTGAGCGAGATTTGACCGGCTTGGAAAAGGCGATTCCGCTGTTGGGAAATCCCTTCTCCATTGACATCCCGCCGTTTCTCGAATATCATCAAAAGATTTACGATGATCATTATCTCAAACTATACAAATGTCTTTTCGAAATCGGCGACACAAAAGAACAAATGAAGAGGTTTACAGAAGGAATGGCCACTGTAAGAGTATTGACTAGAGAAGAGTCGGAGAATGCTTATGATATGGTACAGGGAGTGCTGGAATCTCAACAAGGTCTGAAAGATCTCAAAACGTCGGCTCAGGGTTTCAAAAACATCAAGACTCCGGAATCTCTGGCCCTCAAAAAGTCCCTCCCAAAATCTGAAGAAGTTTCTAGAAATCTGGGTAACGCAGTGAGAGGTTTACTTGCTATCGAGCAGGTTCTGGAACATCGAGAGAATCTGACCTCTTTGGCGGCAAAGGTTGATCGAATTCAGAAGTCCGCAAATGGCCTTTTGTCCCAGGAGCACAAGGATAGGTTGACGGATTTCAAGAAGGATCTACCTGTAGTGCTCTCCGGCCTCGATGAGTTTCTGAATACACTTGGAGCAGTTGACGCGGCTCGGAGGAAAAGAGAAAGTTCAGACTTCAAGAGTTCCGGAGCTGTTTTCAGTGCGGCGGCGATGATTCCGGGAATGAAGATCGAATGGAAGCCCCTGAAAGAGTCGATGAAAGTTCTGAATCAAGTCTCGAAACAGAAGTTCAAGACGGAAGTGGAAACTCTGCACATTCTGTCCACTTTGGAGCTGGACTTTGCAAAATTTACGTTTGGAGACGCCGTGGAGTCGCTCAATGCGTTGGATTCGTTCTTCTCGTCGTTTGGGCTGGAAGTGGCTAGCATACCACCCTCGAGATCTTCCGGCGCACAAGGTGGTCAATTATCAAATGGGACGGGCTCAAGTTCTGGAAGTTCAGGATCAAATTCGGTTGCATCAGAGACCACAAGCTTTTGGAAAACGATGTGGGTTTTCTAGAATGATGAAAAAATGAATTGATTAAAATATTTTCAGGTTAATTATATTCATCGTGGCTGCTCTATTCTTTTTCGCTCTCACTATTGTATGTTTTTGGTGCTCCAGAAAACGAAAGGATGTCAAAGACATGGAAGGCGGTCAGTCTGATTCCACTGAAAACGAAGACACAGCCAATGGTGCTGCGAAGAATAGCAAGACAACTGCGGCAAAAGGAAACGAGTCGTCGGATTCTGTAGTCCCGCCTTCTGGAGACTCTGCTGACAAGAGGAAGCCGGATGAAAGTGTAGAAATAGAACTAGAACCGACGCAAAGTGAGTTGGCAAATTTCGCTCGAATTTCAGAGACGCACGAAATCCTGAATTTCAGGAGGCTCTAAAGAATTGCTCACACTTGCTGATAACACCGCGGATCGCATTGCACGTGAAATGAACGCGAATCTGGAATCACCGAAAGTCGCCATTGACAATATCTGCAAGGAGATCAACGATGCAACAATTGACCCGGGACCGGATGAATATGCTAAACAACACAAGAAGCAGAGGAGGTGAGGTTTGGGATTTTGAGCAGTTCAAAAAATGTGTTTAAAGTATCCAATTTCTCTGCAAACTGATGGGTGTACCAATCAACTCTAAATCTTCATTTTCGTAGCTGACAATTTTTTTTAGAAATTTGAACTCTTTTGGACGCATTTTCTTCAACGCAACGTAACTCCCTTCACAGAAATTTTTAGAAAATGTTGTCAACTACAAAAATGAAGATCTAGAGTCGCTTAATACATTCATCAATTTCCAGAAAAATCGGTTTATTGGAACAGATTTTTCCAACTGCCCGAAATTGACTGGTGTAGGCAATTTGGGAACTCCGAAGACCGCCTTGTATGGGACACTTTCTGCAGAAAAAAACAATATCAAGTATCTTTCTCCGTTTCTTTTTCAGATGCTCCAAATTCGGTTTCAATCGAGCCACAATGCCTATTCTCGAAGGTTTCCCGGATGCGTTCGTGGATGCCAGTATGATGGAGATGAACGGAGAAAAACTGATCATTTCGCGGTCCCCAATGGCTGCAACGGAAGCTGGGGCGGGAATGACCGCTGTGCTCTTTGTAGCGATGTTGTATCAGCACAACATCCTGCTCCTTATTCAGTGCTGTCCATTCTATGAGAATAGTGAGTTGAAAGTTTGGAAAAGTTTGAGTAGCGAAGTTTTCAGACCAAGTGAGGTGCGCCCAGTTTTACAAGGAAGCTCAAGGACAGCAAGTGGAGTGCGGTCGTTATCGAGTCACGACGATTGAGAATAAAGATAAATGGAGAGCACATGCTTCGAACTCTGGACAGTTCGCGAGATATGTTCTCAAGATTGAAGATACCAGGGATCCGAACGGAGCACAAAAGACCGTAAAAACAGAGCTCATTCTGTACACGGAGTATTACGATGCAGCAGGGATGATCAAAGTTGTTGAACTGGTCGAGTATATGCAGGGAAAGGTTGGTTTCTTTGAGAGCCTCAATTTGATTTCTCATGTTTCAGGGAAACACCTTGGTGTTCTGCTACAATGGTCTCGATCGATCGGCAATGCTAGCCGCTGAGAAAATTGGCCTTGAAATGTGTATAAGTGGAAGTGCGACGACTCTGAAAGAAGGTGAGTTGCACAAAAAGTTTTGGCTTTTCTAGAAGAAAACCTTTCAGTGATCGAACCGATTCGTTTGTGCAGATTCAGCGCTATCTCTGGGCCCAGTCAGGTGTTCTCAGTGCTCTTGGTCATTTGTAAAGGGTTATCTCGAGCCGCCAAAGAATCTCACTGGAAAAGTGTGGATGCCTTGGAGTTTTATCAAAGGAAATGCCAAAAGAAACGTTACGATAAGTGGGAGTTGCTTCAGAATGACGACCAGAAACGACAAAATATCGAATGCGAGCATCTGTTGCGAGACGAATATTGCCGTTATTTGGAGAACGGCGAAATGCAGCTTGCAGATCAGGAGATTGAAAAGAAAAGTTCGGAACTTGAAGAAGCGGAAAGGAAGGAGAAGAAGAGGAAAGCGTTGGAGAAGAGAGAGAGGAATGCTAGACGGCCTGCGGGTCAGGGAATCGGTGGAAAGAAGAAAGAGAAATCAAAGGGAGGAACGAAACCTGCGGAGCAGAATAGGAAAACTAGTGATAAAGTAGAGATTCCGAAAGGTTCCAATCTGCAAAGCGAAAAATCAAAAGAGTTGGACACGACGCAGACTGAGTGAACCTCTTTTATGAATTTATTTGGATTGGCCCACATCTTCTGTATTTTTGTTTGCAATAAAGCTAGAAAGAAGTTGTCGGCTACAGTAATGTTACGATCGTGAGTCGACATAAAACATAGACGGTTTTTGTTATTAAATTTCATCGCAGATACAAAACTAGGAGACAAAAAAGTTAAGAGAGATTTATCGTCATAAAACCCCTCAAACCTTGAACTCCACACTAGAGTTTTCAGTTGTCATAGGTTCAACTCTCTATATTTCTAGAACGGTTAGAACTATCAAAAAGCATACAACTACAAAAATGTAGAAAATTCAATTTTACACATTTTTGTAGTTTGTAACTTTTCAGTAGCTCGGTTGGTTCTTGAGATATAACGCTTCAAAGTTTTGAGTTGATTCTCGCTTACTGTCTCTCCCCTCCTCTCATCGTCTTGACCAGCGTTATATCCGTAGGACGCTTAGAGCTATGAAAAAGTGTTTAACTACAAAAACGTAGGAAATTTGATTTTGCACATTTTTGTAGTTGAACACTTTTTGATAGCTTCAATGCTTTTTGAGATATAATGCTGCAAAGTCTAGGCGCGGCGCACTTGGTGGCGAAGAAATCGAGGAGTGAGAGAGGGAAAGAGACGCAGACAGTGAGAGCGCGCGCCCCAAACTTTAAAGCTTCATATCTCAAGAACCGTTAGAGCTATCAAAACGTGTTCAACTACAAAAACGTAGAAAATTCAATTTTACACATTTTGATAGTTCACACTTTTAAAAAATCTTCACTAGTTTTTGAGATATGCCTCTTTTCCCCTTGAACACTTTTTTTCATGGCGGTGTACGTTTTTGAGATGTGATGCTTCAAAGTCTATATCTAGAGAGACACAGAATCTATCGTTTTTCTGTTTCTTTGCTCTTCTTATCTTGCTTGCCAATCCGACTCCGCCCCTCTTCCCCAGTGAGCACTCTCTGTAGTTTTCCAAACTGTTCATTAGTCACCAATCCTCCATTTTCTAATTTGTAGTTTGTAGTCCTTTGCAAGTTTCCCAAAATCCTCGTATGATCCATTGATACCTGTCTATCTCTGTACTATGTAGTCTCCAATCGTCTCCCATACTATCACGAATTCACATGAATTCCTCCTCCCCATCTAGTCTTCTGATGACAAAAGACGTCAAACGATCGACGCCGATCAAATTGTAATCAGAAGAGAGACGTCGTCGTCGTTAAGCTCCGCCCACTGAATAGATACAAAAAGAGGGGGGTGTTTGTTGTAGAAGTTGTCTATACTCACACTAACAACAAGATGAAGTGTTTTGTGATTCTGATTCTCTTGAACTTGTTGATTCTTGAAGTCTATGCATTCACGTTGTATCGAGCACAGAAGCCCAATCATCATTCTGGATCTGATAGGTGAGGAATTTTTCGAATTTTCCATTAAAAAATTGGTAATAATAATACAATTCGAATTTTCCAAATGATTTTACTTTGAAATTGAACAAGAGACCCGGAGAAACAAGAGTGTCTGTTTTCTCTGCGTCTCTCCTTCCCTTCTCTCTCCGCCTTTCCTCGTAGGGTGTTTTGACTTCAAAGCGTTATATCTCAAGAACCGTCGATGCTATCAAAAAGTGAATAACTACAAAAATGTGCAAAATTGAATTTCCTACATTTTTGTTGTTATCTGCTTTCTGATAGCTTTAACTGTTCTTGAGATACAAGATTTCAAAGTAAAGAGGAAAAGGATGGCGTTGTGCTATCCACTTCAGTTTTGAAGCGCCATATCTGAATAACGGCTTGAGTTATCAAAATGTGTTCAATTAATAAAATATGTAAAATCAAATGTTCTATTTTTATAGTTATCAACTTTTTGATAACGTTAACCGTTCTTGAGATACAACGCTTCAAAGTTAAGGCCCCTTCAGGGCGAGACGGCAAGAAGGGAGCGCTGGCCGATCCAAATATTTGAAGCGCTATATCTCAATAACGGCTTTAGTTATCAAAAAGTGGGTAATAACAGAAATGTGTAAAATTGAATTTCCTCCATTTTTGAGGTGAGCTATCAAGAAAACTATAATTACGAAACTGTGTAAAATTTCCTTTTCTACATTTTCCTAGATTACAACTTTTTGGTACATTTCACCGTTCTTGAGATATAGTCCTCAAAGACTATCCGCCAAAGTTTCCCAAGTTTCTGTAACATTTCGATCTTGTTACTTGTTTCGTCACAGTTTTTCTAATCACAGTTCAAAATTTCAACATCCCAGATCACAAATTCTATGACTTGGCCCCCCTTCACTGCAGTATCCTTATCTTATCATCTCTTTCTCTCAATCAGTTTTCTCACTTCCTTATCATATTCCTTTCTCAAAAAGGGCCAAAACATCCTATATCATTTTGTGATTTCCAACGAAAAGAGAAGAAGAAACATTCATCTTATAAAACTGAAAATAAAATTGGGATCATCAGTATCAAAATTGGGTTGGGGCGTTGAGAGACGCAGAGAAGCTAGAGTGAAGCCTCAGGAAGACTTTGAAGAGCTATATCTCAAGAAGGGTTAAAGCTAGAAAAAAGTTGTCAATTAGAAAAATGTTGGAAATTGAATTTAAACATTTTTACAGTTGAACACTTTTTGATAACTTCAATCGTTTTTGAGATAGAAGCGCTTGAAGTCTCTTGCAGGTTAGCGCGCGTTCTTCCTCTCGCTACCGCGCTTCTAGAATAGCGCCTACTTTGAAGCGTTGTATCTAAAAAACGGTTGAAGATATTGAAAAGTCGTTAACTACAAAAATATGTAAAATTTTATTTACAACATTTTCCTAGTTGTGCACTTTTTGATAGCGTTGCCCGTTCTAAAGTTATGGAGCTTTGAAATCAATGCACCATTTTTCAGCCGCAACAAATCCGAGAATGTGGATCTCGATGAAACCGATGGGGACTCTTTTGACAGAATGAGAAACGTGCTGGGAAGCATGAATCCCTCCTATGGACTGATGCATCGTATCCGCTACCGTGAGAAATGACAGACGTCGATGAGTCTTCCCGATAAATATTTGAAACTTTTCGATCTCAAATTACCATGGTTTCATCACAAATTGGATGATGTTGTTTAAATCTTTCAATAAATTTGCGATTTTTTGAGATTTTTTGTTCTCGAAGGTTATAGAACGTTTTAGAAGGTTCTAGAAGGTTCCAGACCATTCCAGAAGGTTCCAGAATGGTCCAGAAGATACCAGAAACTTCTCGAACATTTCAAAAGGTCCCAAGGGTGTTTTGTGTATTTCAGAAACTCCTTGATCTCCTGAGAATTTTCTCGAATGAAAATGTTTATTTTCCTGATACTCATTGAACAAACAAATAATAAGAAAATATGACAAAGAAATGTGATTTGACAGTGTGCTGATGATGACAACATATCGATTTTTGGGGAGAAAACAGAGGCGTAAACAAGATATCAAAGGTACAGAGAGAAAAAAGGTATATCTCAAAAACTAGTGAAGATTTTTAAGAATAGCAAACTACAAAAAAGTATAAAATCAAATTTCCTACATTTTTGTAGTTGAGCACTTATTGATAGCTCTGACGGTTCAGGAGATATGAGACTTTGAAGTTTTGCTGTCTGCGTCTCTCTCCCTCTCTCGCTCTCCTCGCCACCAAGGGCGTCGCGCCTAGACTTTGCAGCGTTATATCTCAAGAACCATTGAAGCTATCAAAAAGTGTTCAACTACAAAAATGTGTAAAATTGAATTTCCTATATTTTTGTAGTTTGCTTTGATTGCTGTTTTCCTTTTAGCTTATAGCTGTTTTAAGATGAGAAGTACAATTTGCATTGAAGCGCTATATCTCCAGAACGGTTACAGCTATCAAAACGATCTCAACTACCAAAATTTGTAAAATCAAATTTCCTACATTTTTCCAATTTGTAGTTTTCAAAATACTCATCAGTTTTTGAGATATGACCTCTAGAAAATTGAACGGAATTATTTCGAAAAAAATTTTTTTTTTCAATTTTTTTCCTTTTTTTCCCATTAAAAGAAGGAGTCCAATCTACATAGTCTTTGGCGCCCCTTTCGTATGAACCGTAAAAAATGAGTCGAATCCAACTAGAATCACAAAGACGGCAAAGGTGAAACCGCAAAACACAGTGAGAAGAATTCGATCCAGCACGTTTGCCAAGAATTCCCACTCCAGAGAGCACCTGAAACATGAATTTGAATTTATCTTCGGTTCTAAAAGTACCGTACCCCCAACTGAAAATCACACCTTACAGAATCTAACGCACAGTAAAAAAATCAGTCTTCCCCCTTCTCTCCCTCAACCTCCCGCTTGCCGACCGCTTTCCCGCAGCCTCCTATACGCCCTCCCTCCTCCCTCCCAACGTGCAGTCATGTCCGAGTGGTTAAGGAGATTGACTAGAAATCAATTGGGCTCTGCCCGCGTAGGTTCGAATCCTGCTGACTGCGGATTTCTTTTTCTTCGTTTTTACTCTTTTTGTACACGCTCAAGATGGGTTCTAGATGATTTTCGACCGATTTTAAACAATTTTTTCACAAAAAAACCAACCTCCTCTGCATTTTCTGCTTCTTCACACTTCTCGCCTGACTTGTGTCCATACTCATTCGGTATTGATTCTTTCGAAGTGCTTTCATTTTTGCCTGGAATATGGATATGAAAATTCGAAAAAAAAGAGGGTGAAGATTTCTTGCAGTTAGGAAAAACTTAGCAGTGGTGAGAAGGGCTTGCTGATAAAAGAATGAAACTTAAGACTGAACTGAAATTTCACTGAAGGTTCCGAAAACAGAAAAATTAGGTTAAAGACACAGACAACAATACACTCTAAATGTCTACGTCTCTCCTGCCACTCGGGAAAATGGCTCGTCACTTTTCAAACGGTCATATCTCAAAAAGCGGAAGACCTATCGAAAAGTTGTCAACTGCAAAAATACGTAAAATAAAATTCTATACATTTTTGTAGTTGTCAACTTTTTTCTAGCTCTACTGGTTCTCAAGATATACCGCTGCAAAGAATTGAGTAGGCGCGCGCTCTCTCACTTTCTGCGTATCTCTCCCCTCCCTCTCTCGCCACCTCGCAAAGTATTGGTGCGTCGTGACTTTGAAGCGCTATATCTTCCGAACCATAACAGCTACTGAAAAATCGAAAACTACAAAAATGTGTAAAATTTGATTCTACACATTTTTGCAGTTGTTCACTTTTTGCTAGCATCGATGGTTCTGAAGATATAGCGTTTTTAAGTCATTGGGGTGGAGAGACTCAGACAGTCTCGTTTCTCTGCGCTCTCTTACTATCTCTAACCACACTCTACAACTACTAGTGAACAAAAGTAACAGACTGAACAAAATGCGCTCTACTGGACTTTTTTCAATAGAGCGCGTTTTCAAACACCGAACTAAAAAGGAAAAAACCGAAAAATTACATGTTGTGTATACTGTCGAGTAATCGTCGCCAGTCTCGCGGTATAACTGTACGTCGACTGTAGATCACACATTTGCGAGGAGATCGATCCGAAGAAGTGTTGAGGGTCTTGCTGAAAATGAGAAAGCAACTGAAAATGGGGAACGGATAGGAGGACCACTAAGGGGACGAGAATCAACAAAGCGACAGTATTTGGGGTAGAAGATTACGGTAGTTTACAGAAAAGTTCATTGAGAAGAAAAACTCACCGCCGTCACTGGATCCATATGTTTGACCAGCAACGGGTCCAAATTCGTCGAGTGTCTTTGCTCGGAGATCACACCAAACTCAGTCCAGAGGTCGATAAGGGAAGTTGGGGGACTGAAAACTATTGAAGTTTAGACTTTGTGCGCATGTATCTCAAAAAGTAATAGAGCTAGAAAAAAGTTATCAACTACGAAAATGTAGGAAACTTAATTTTGAGTATTGTTGTAGTTTACAACTTTTTTAAAGCTTCAACGGTTCAAGAGATATAAAACTTTGAAGATTTAAAAGGGGCGCGCTCCTCCCCCTTTTTGGCGTCTTGTCTTTCACAAGCTATATCTCAAGAATGATTGAATTAGTCAAAAAAGGTTCAACTAAAAAATTTACAAAAAGAAATTTTACGTATTTTTGCAGTTAAAAATTGTTTTCTAACTTTAACCAATCTTGAGATATAACTCTTCAAAGTCTAGACGAGCTGTGTGCCCACTTGGAGCAACCCCAACTTTCCAAACGTTATATCTCAAGAACGGTCATAGTTGCAAAATGAGTTTTAACTAGTAAAATGTGTAAAAATCAAATTTACACATTTTTGTAGTTTGTAACTTTTTTCTAACTCTTGTCGTTCTTGAGATATACCGCTTTGAAGTCACGGCACTCTTGAGTTCCGATAGCGAAATCTCGAAAATTGCACTCCGTGTTCCCTACTTTTCAATGCGCTATATCTCAAGAAAGACCTGCGCTATCAGAAAAAATTCAATAAGGAAAGTGTGCAACATTCAATTTTACATATTTTGGTAGTTCACAACTTTTTCCTATCTCTTCTCTTTCTCGAGATATAACATTTAAAAGTCCGATGTCTCAACTCACCTCAATATGAAAAACTCCACCACCGGATTATAAATCATTCTTCGTATTCGATCACTGATCGGCTTGTTATAATGTTTCTGTCCATGAATCGCCAGCACTCCGGTGGCCAAGAACGTTCCCACCACTATCACCATAATGATTCCGATGTAGTACCAACCTGGAAGTTCACAACGGGGTTTTGATCTACCAAACTTTTTTTTGAAACTTACTCATTAAAGGCACATAGGTGCTTGTAGATGGCATTTGATTGCACACCATCAGCATCATGACGGACATGGTGAGAAGGGTGTTGATTCCGAGGTACCTGTAAGAAGGAGGGAGGTTTCAAGCTTTATATCTCAAGAACCGCTGGAGATAGAAAAAAGTTGTCAACTGCAAAAATGTGTAAAATTAAATTTCCCATATTTTTGTAGCTGACAACTTTTTGAGAGCTTCAACGGCTCTTGAGATATACCGCTTCAAAGTCAGTGCACTTTTTTGGTGAGGCGGCGAGAGGGGAGGGGAGAGAGTAAGAGCGCACGTTAAGTTTTCAAAGCGCTATATCTCAAGAACCTTGATAGTTATCAAAAAACTAAAAACTACAAAAATGTAGAACATTTTATGCTCAGTATTTTTGTACTTGACAACTTCTTGATAGCTTCAATTGTTCTGAAGATACAAAACTTCAAAGTTAGAACACTCTTCCAAAGAACTCACAATTTCTCATCTCTTTCACTCGACGAGCTTGTTGGTGTGAAGAATCCGGTAACTGCGACAATAGTGATGATACTCGTCGGAATCACCAGATTGATCATATAATAGAGTGGCTTCCTCCGAATGACCAAATGAGCATACAGCATTACCCATGGAGCAGCACAACATTTGAAGGATTCCTCGACTCGGACGAACTCGAAACTGATCACTTCCCACTCGTCGTTTCTCGCCATGTTTCCGAGGTTCACTGTCGAGCTGAGCGGCCAGTAGTCGATGGTTTGCTTAAAATTAGACTCTAGACTTTTTCTTCATTTTTCCACGGTCAAAATGAGCCTAAGTGTGTGGTCCAACATTACAGAGGTTTTCTCTTGAAACTTTTGAAAATCTATTCACTAGAAGAGCAACTACGCCAGATTATCATCTTTTGACGATGTTTTCCATTTTTCATCATCACCAATAGAGCGAGTTTGCAACTCCCGAAACTCTGTGCCCGCGCCGCTTTTATCTACGCCCTCTCTCTCTCCTCCACAGCGTGCAGTCATGTCCGAGTGGTTAAGGAGATTGACTAGAAATCAATTGGGCTCTGCCCGCGTAGGTTCGAATCCTGCTGACTGCGGATTTCTTTTTTCGCTTTTCTCCTACGTTTTTGAGAGGTTGGACACAAAAAATTGGTGAAAAATCATCTTTGATCAAGAACAAAAGTTATAAAAAACCGAAAAAAGAAATCCGCAGTCAGCAGGATTCGAACCTACGCGGGCAGAGCCCAATTGATTTCTAGTCAATCTCCTTAACCACTCGGACATGACTGCACACTGTGGAGGGGAGAGGGAGGGCGTATAGGAGGCTGCGGGAAAGGGAACGGCGAGCGGGAGGTTGAGGGAGAGGGAGCTGACGGGAGACGGATTTTGTCAAGAGGAAATCACCTGGAAATGTGTTGTTTTTGTATTCTAAATCATGGAAAATTTTACGATTTCCGGGAAAAATTGGACTGCTCTCTTGAAAACTCTGAAATTCAAGTTACCACTGCAAGAATGAACAAAAATGAAGAATGTTTGGTTTCGAAAATGTTCATCAAGTTTTACTTCCAATCATCTCAAGCTAGTTTGAACTTCTAACTCAAATATTCACAAAGGAAATCACTGGGAAACCTAGAAAGTTTCGAATTTGACAAAGAGAAAAGTTGTTTTTGAAGATTTTCACTGGTAATGGTAAGACGCCACTTTCAAATCTTTGATGGTTCCTTTTACCATTTTAGTTTTCTTTCACAATTTGTTGAGACTATTTCCTGTAACTTTTTTCTCTCGGACCCCTTATCCCATATACGTGTCGCTCTCCATCGGCTCTCCTCCCCTCTCCCGCCTCTCGAAAATCCGTGGCGCCCGCTCCCTCCTCTACGCCCTCCCTCCCCTTCGTCGCCGGTGCAGTCATGTCCGAGTGGTTAAGGAGATTGACTTGAAATCAATTGGCCTCTGGCCGCGTAGGTTCGAATCCTGCTGACTGCGTTAGACTTTTTTCTCTTTTTGCTTTTCAGTTTTGCAAGTTTCAGGGTCTCCGGAGTCTTTTAAATAGCCGTACCTTGTCATGAGTCCAGCTAGAAATGATAAACGTGCAGTTTTGTCGGTCATAAGGGAACCAGCGAACATCCATTCTGCATGAAAGTTTGTAGATCGCAGGAAACATCAATTGCACTTTCGCTCCGTTTCGCTTTTGATTCCAGTGCCCGGTTTCCAGCTGTGCATTCATCAAGGATTCCGTCTTCTTTTGCTCCAATTCTTCGCTGAAAATCAAAAGAAAAATTTTTTGAATTTTTTTTTTTCGAAATTAAAAAATCTCACCTATTATACAAATAAGTATCCGGAATCCATATCTGGTTATACGGTACTATGGTTCGATTGATCATACCGTAATCCGCAGGATTCCAATCCAAAAATTCATCGTACCAATGTTGCACCATCCAAACGTTCACCTCGATGCTTTGCATGTGCTCATCCTAAAAAAATTCAACTTTGAAAAGTTTCCAAAAAAACTGGTTCAGAAAGAGTGCTCTATTGAACGAAAAATTAATTTTCGAAAAAAAAAATTTTTTTCGAAAATTTTTTTCATAACATTTTGAAAACTCACCACATCTAAAATTTGATAGAGGCTCATACTCAGATTGATTCTCGTCGGCAGTGTATAATCTCTCCTTGGGTGTACAGTTTTCTCATAAAAATTGGGGTCCAGAAGCTCTTCCACCAGGCGGCGTTGATCGTTGATGAATTGGCCTGAAATTTTGGAAAAATTATTCATTTTTCATATCAAAAACCTTAAATAAACATTTCGGACCCCTCCAGCCAGCCTAAAAATCAAAGAAAAAGAAGAAAAAAGGATTCGCAGTCAGCAGGATTCGAACCTACGCGGGCAGAGCCCAATTGATTTCGAGTCAATCTCCTTAACCACTCGGACATGACTGCACGCTGAAGAGAAGGGAGGGAGGGCGTATAGGAAAGAGAGGGGAGCGGCGGCCCACCGGGGGGAAAGGAGGAGGGAGAGGAGGGGAGCCTTCCTCTCTCTATGCTAGACTGGTAACTTTGATAGTTGTTAATTTTATCAATGCGCCAAGTTCAAACTTTCTTGAATAAAGTCTCACCTTCATTCAGCTTCTCCAAATATCGCTGCCTCTCCTCGACGAGTTGTTGCATAAAAGTTGCGTTATATGCCGCAGTGGTGTTTTCTGAAAATCGACGATATCTTGAGAACCGTCGGAGCTATCAAAAATGCGCCAACTACAAAAATATTTGAAATCAAATTTTACATATTTCATCAGTTGATAACTATTTGCTGTCTTCATTTTTTTCTCGAGTTATAAGCTCCGAAAGTTTACACACTCAATTTTCCTTGTTTTCTGCGTCTCTCTTACCTAGACTTCTCCTCAATTGAGTCTTGAAATCCTCGATATTTGTATTGTTTCTAGTACTATGTACTCGATTCGAGTCGAACCATTCTTGGTAGGATGATGTGGTTGGTGGCGATAATCTGAAAGTTGAAATGAAAGACCATCATTTTTAGAATTGAAATATCTCAAGAACAAATGAAGGTATCAAAAAGTTGTTAACTGCAAAAATGTGTGAAATCAAATTTTACACATTTTTGTAGTTGATCACTGTTTGCTAGCATTGGTGGTTCTTGAGATATGAAGCTTGAAAGCGGTCTTCAAGCAAACCCAGGAATTGAGAGGCGAGAGAGGGAGAGACGCAGAGAAGTGAGAGTGTCTGTGTCTCTCACTCTGCCGAATCGCTCAAAACGCTTTTTGAGCTTTTTTTAACATTATAGCCAGAAAAAACGAGCAAATCAGCGAAAAGTTTTAAAATTTAAACATTTGAAAATCGGAACTTCAAATTTTTTGAAAGTCAAAAAATCCAAATTTTTAACAGCCAAAAAATCTTTGAAACGCCCAGAAAATCAACAATCAAAACCATCTAAACGAGAGACGCAGAGAAACCAGACACCGTCGTTTCTCTGCGTCTCTCCTCTCGCCGTCTGCGTCTCTCGCCGCCAGTTTCAGCAGTTTATTTCAAAACGCTTTATCTCGAGAATCATTAAAGTTATCAAAAAATTGTCAACTGCAAAAATGTGTCAAATCAAATTTTGCGTATTTTTGTAGTTGACAACTTTTCAATAGCTCCAACAGTTCTTGAGATATACCACTTTCAAAAACATGAGCTCTTTTCACTGCGTACTCTCTCTTTATGATTTTTGTCACGAAAAAAAATGGAAAGCCATGCTTACTGCACTTGCTTCCCATACTTCTCCAGCTCTTTACCACCCGTTTCGGTGTGGGATATTCGGATCAGAATCGACAGGATTATGTAAGGAAGCATCTATCTGTAAATTTCAAATTTTATTTTTGGCGCGAAATTCAAAAAATTCAAAAAATTTCAAAGAGAAAAGTGTTGAAAATCGAGAAATTCCAAGGCGAAAATCAACAACAAACAACTGAGGAAGACATTATTCATTTCTTGTATGTGTTTTTTTCTTCAGTTTTCAGCGTTTCTCAACAAAAAAAACGAAAAGAGATGAGAGAGTAGAAAAAATATATGAAATATAAGCGGGTTCGGGCGGGTTATCCAAAATCAAGGGGGATACCCGAGGGAAATGGAAAATGGAAAAAGGCCGAGGGAAAGAATGAGAATATGTTGACGGGTTGTGTTGAAAAACGTCGTCGTGACGGGAGGAGGTGACGAGTGTTCCCAACTTGAACGGCCCTGATTTTTGAATTCTACGGTGCCTAATTACTCCGGGAAGTAACTTTCTTGAAACATGAGAGGCTAGAGACGCAGAGAAGCAAGAATGTCTGCGTCTCTCTCTCTCTTCATCCCCTCTCGCCGCCTCGCCGAAAAAGAGCATTGACTTTGAAGCGATATATCTTGAGAACAGTAATAGCTAGCAAAAAGGTATCAACTAGAAAAATATGTAAAATTAAATTTTACACAATTTTGTAGTGAATCACTTTGTTCTAGGTTTTTTAGTTTTTAAGATACAAGCGATTGAAAAATTGCAACATCCGACTCATTTTCTTTACTTCCTTCTGTTGAAGCCCACAAGACTCAATACCAGTGTTGAGCGGAAATGAAATTTCACATCACGGAAGACGGAAGACGGAAGACGGAAGACGGAAATATATTTTTTCGACGGAAGACGGAACACGGAAAACGGAACAAAAATTTTTCACGGAACTCGGAAAACGGAAGACGGAAGAAAAAAATGACCGGAAGACGGAAAACGGAAGGAAACGGAAGGAATTCCCAAAATTCGAAAAATTGCGACAATTTTCGGAATGATATTCCCGGATTGATTCCGAAAAAAAATTCCTCAAAATTGCTGTTTTTACAAACTCAAAATGGTTTTTCATCGTTTTCAGCATGTCAAATAGTTGTTTCCAAAGAAAATTCTCGAAGTATGTCTATGAAAATCTTGCACGCTAGAAAGAAATTGAAATCAAAAAATCGTCAAACACCTAGAACGTTTACGGAAAACGGAAGACGGAAACCGGAAGAAAACTATTTCCACGGAAAACGGAACACGGAAGACGGAAGAGAAAAATGAACGGAAGACGGAAAACGGAAGGAAACGGAAAGAATTCCGCTCAACACTGCTCAATACTTTCTCACATTACTAATCATTTCATTTTTTGACCTACCCATATGTTTTACACTCATGTTTGCTTTTCCCAAAAAAAAGTGAAAATAATAGTGAAAAATTTTTTGGAACAGAAACCAGTATCCAAAAAAAACCCCGAGGATCTGAAATTGAAATCTCAGAAGCGATAAAAAACTCAATCAAACTTAAATACAAAGTACAGTAGAGCGCAGTTGTCCTACTTTCTGAAAACGAAATCTCGTGTACAATAACCCAGAGGACGTGACACTCTCGCTTCTCTGCGTCTCTCACACTGCTCGTTGCTCCTTGAAACGCTATATCTCAAGAACGGTGATTGCTATCAAAAAGTTATTAACTGTAAAAATACGTAAAATTAAATTTCACATATTTTTGTAGTTGGAAACTTTTTAATAGCTATTACGGTTCCGGAGATATATCGTTTTACAGATAAGAGAGAGAAGAGCCGTAGACAACGAGTGTGTCCTCGTTTCTCTGCGTCTCTCAACTCTGACATGGTTCCTCCTTAAATCCCGACTCGGGGGGTAAAAAACGTCGCAGAATTCAAAAATCAGCAAGAAAATTCTGCGAAAATTCATTTTCCATGAGGTTTGGCCCTCTCTCGCAAACTTTAGGGACTTCTCAGATTCCAAGATTCTCTAGGATACCAGGAGACCAAAATTTCAATTACTGAACGAAGATTAAACCTTTCCAAACATTGCTGAATCCTAAAAACTCTTTCTGTTTGAGCTATAGTGTCAGTTAGACACCATTAAAGATACGCTCATTAAAGGAGGATTCCGGGCAAAATTTTTTTTTGCTTTAAAATATGTAATCATGTGTGCTGATTCCGAAAATCATAATGAAAATGTCCAAAAATTCCTCTAAGTACCCGAAAAACCGCTTCAAAAAGGTCATTTTTTGAAAAAGTTGCACGTCGTGGCCGTGGCCTAACTCCGCCGAAAAACTCTTCCGCGGTGTCTCGCCACTAACTTTTTTGGCGATTTTCAGCAATTTTTTGAACTTTTCTCAGTAAAAACGAAATGGTCAGCTGAAAAATCAACAAAAATTAATGGATAAATTATTTTTACTGAGAAAAGTTCAAAAAAATTGCTGAAAATCGCCAAAAAAGTTGGTGGCGAGACGCCGCGGAAGAGTTTTTCGGTGGAGTTAGGCCACGGCCACGATGTGCAACTTTTTCATTTTTGAAGCTATTTTTCAGGTACTTAGAGGAATTTTTGAACATTTTCATTATGATTTTCGGAATCAGCACACATGATTACATATTTTAAAGCAAAAAAAAATTTTGCCCGGAATCCTCCTTTAAGTGAAAGAGAGCGACTATTATTCCTCTTCACCGTTTTACCCAAAAATGGGGAAGAGGAAAAACGGAAATGAGGAGAGAAGAATAGGGAGCCGGGGAAGTAGAACAAACATAGAATAGATGACCCCCCTCTCTTCCTTTTCATTTTCATTCGTCTTCCTATTCAGGAAGAGCAAAAGAGCCGCCCCCATTATTAGAAAGGGAGGAGGAGCAGAGGGAAAACAATATGGGAGGGGGTCTAGGAATAGGTGAATCTGAAAAGCAGTGAAAGTGATCGAAATTTTAGTAGGTTTTTCAGAATCTACATAATTTCAAACTCAGGTTCCTAGCTTCTCTCGGTCTCTCACAACCTATTCTCATCTTTGAAACGTTTGATCTTTAGAACGGTTACAGCTATCAAAAAGTTGTTTACTACAAAAATGTGTGAAATTAAATTTTACACATTTTTATAATCAATAATTTTTTATTAGCTACTAGTGATTTTTGGGTCTCCCTTTCGCGCTCCACCGCAATCTTCAATTTTTTAACGCGGACCAAGTGAAAAATTGAAGTAATTGAGCTTTTTGTGTTTTTTCATAGTCGCGACCTCGAAAATTGAAAATTAAACAGCGGAAACCTCGTTTATTTTTACTTTTTCACTTGGTCCTCGTTGAAAAATCTGAAGATTGCGGTGGAGCGCGAAAGGGAGACCTAAAAATCACTAGTATGACAGTTCTCGGGATATATAGTTTCGAAGCTGAGGGTCTACTGAGAGACGCAGACGCGGAGAGCGTTCTTGTTTCTCTGCGTCTCTCGCTCTCTCAGCTGTGGCTCAAATTCCATGAGCTGGTTTCAATAAGAGTAATAAACACAGATTGAAATAAAAGACGTTTTTAGAAAAATTCCTCGTCTTGAAAACTTTGCCTTGTAATGTTTAAAAATTCAGAAAAATGAAATTCTAAAATTTAAAGGATTCTGAGGTATAACAACGTTCAAAATGCAACAAAATTAGCTGCGAAAATCTTCGACAACAAGAGAAACAGAGAAACAAGGCACTCTTGTTTCTCTGCGTCTCTTCGTCTCTCTCTCTCCCTCTTTGGCCGTCTGACTTTTCTGCGCCACTTCCTCTGCTAGTTTTAAAGCGCAAACTTTGAACGCTTGTATCTCAAAAACGGTCAGAGCTATTAAAAAGCTGTTAACTAAAAAAATGTAGGAAATTTAATTTTAAACATTTTTGTAGTTGAAAACTTTTTGATAACTTTATTGGTTCTTAAGATATAACGTTTCGAAGACAAGAGGGTAAAAAGAGACGCAGACATTTTTGTTTCTCTGCGTCTCTCGTCTCTCATGTTTCATGAAAATAACACCGCAAGGGTAATCGACCCCATAAAATTCAAAAATTCCAATGAAAACTACAAAAACCTTCATCATATATGACTTTCGGGTCGTTCAAGTTGGAAACACTCGACGACTGTTTTCGCCGGATTTTTCAGCCGCCCAAAAAGCATGTGGGGAGGAAAATGAAAAGTGAGATGTTTGGAATACACCGAGACCCGCTTTCGGGTGGGAATTGGCCATCGACTAGGAGGAGGGGTCCCTTTCCTCTTCCAGTCGGGTTCAATTAGCTGAATTGGTTTTCGTGGACGACGAGCCCCTCTCTCTATGCTGCTCCATGCTTTTTGAAGTATGAATTTGTTTTGACATTTTCGAAATGGCGACCCTTTTTCGAAATTCGGGGCCCATCAACGATAAAGTTGAACTATTTTGGGTCCAACCAAAAATTTTCATTTTTGTCCGCACATTTCAAATTCGTCACCATAAATGAGCAATAACCAAAAAACAGAAAAGCGGAAAACTTTTGCATTTCAAAGTAATATGCAGTGCTGCGTGGGCTCTAATTCTCTGTTCACTTCTTTTAGAACAATGGGAGGTAGGCATCATTCAAAACAAGTCGTTTTTCGAGGTCACACAGTGTTCAAAATAGTATAGGAATTTTTGAAAAAGGAAGCAAAAAAGATTTGACCCTAGTCGGAATTGAACCCGGGTACTGAATTTGGTGGTCAAAAATGGTAACCAGTAAGCCAAAGGGAAGAGGAGAGGCGCCACTCTCCAAGGGGAGTGATAAGGAGGAGGGCGGCGCAAAGTTGATAGCGTCGGGTCGGCAGGGAGGACGCTCGGGGCAACACACCTGTGTGAGCATATAGCGTAGTGGGTAACATTGATGACTACTAAAACTTCGACCAAGGTTCAATTCCGAAAATAGCCCAATCTTTTTTGCCTCGTTTTTCAAGCAAGCTCAATCTATTTCCATCCAAAAATTTCCAAGATTCAAGACAAAAACCGCAAAAAGTGCTAGGAATAAAGAGCACTCAACCATCAACTAGGGGAAAAGGTTGGTGGGGGGTGAGCAAGCGCCTAAAACAATTTGAAAAAGGTGAACAATGAGTGATCATCAGAGCGTGAAGAACCTCCCCGTATGCTATCTGGGAGAGAGAGTGCACAATTTTAGGAGACGCAGAGAAACTCGAAAATGGAGCAAAAGAGGAGGAAGGAGTGAAAATGGAGGGAAATTAAAGTCCCCCCTCTTTAAACTATCGAGATGAGTTCAAAAACGGAAATTGAAAAGTTGTGGCATTTTATTGTTTCACTTTTGGCTCGGCCCGCTCGCCACTTTTCGAAGCCTCTTTGCAACAATTTTTGATGGACAAACGGACACACAAATAGAGAGTTTCTTTGAGGGAACTCATTGTCAAGTTCGCCTGTGGAGACTTTGCAAACTGATATCCTTTATATATTGACATTATAATAACTTCTGACATTTTAGATTTCATCTAACTCGAGAAGCAAAACAAAAAAAAACGAAAAAAAAAAGAATTTGCCACCAGCAGGGGTCGAACCTGCGACCTTGGGCTTATTAGACCCACGCTCTAACCGACTGAGCTATGGCGGCCGACAGCAGAGGTGGGAGAGAAGGCGTATAGGAAAGGGGGGGGGGGGGGTTTCGATGTCGGCGG